>WBNM01020832.1:45984-125233 GCA_013399055.1 Ramphastos sulfuratus
TGAATTTCATGAGGTTGGCCTGGGTCCACCTCTCCAGCCTGTCCAGGTCCCACTGGATGGAATCCCTGCCCTCTAGCAAGTCGACTGTGCCACACAGCTTGGTGTCATCTGCAAACTTGCTGAGGGTGCACTCAATATCTCACACTGTAATTCTAAAATGTAATTTTAACACCATTGTGAAGTATGTATCTTTTTTACTGACTCTTTTTTTAAGTAGTCATTATCACAGCATTTGTGATTAAGAAGAGGAGCGAAAATACACATTTTTATTATTCTGTTACATCACAAATTCCTGTTTTCTGGTCCTGGTCACTGACAACAGTATTGACTACTGTGACTGGAAATCAGAATCATAAAGGGTCTGGGCTGGAAGGAACCTTCCAAAGCTCATCTAGTCCAACCCCCTCTGCAGTAAGTAGGGACATCCTCAACCAGGGTCTAATTTAACACCTTATGATAAAGTGTAGTTACTTCATACCTTTTCAAACTGCTTCCATTTAGAAACAGAAATTACAGTTAATCCAGAAGGCAGTACGGCCAATCTCTGGAGCATTTTTCATGTAAATAATCCAAGTTTTATTGAAGATGCTGGAATACAAACCTCAGCAAGATATCCTTGCCCTTCTAGTGGCCATATAAGTACCCAGGAATAGGCTGCCTTTGCCTGGAATGTTTACTATGAAAATAAATTGGAAAGGGTATTCAGTGATTTCATTGAGTTTTTTTTTTTTTGCAAATGAATATTGCAGGTGTAAGAGCACACTGTAATTTATGTAATAATATATGACTGCACTAGAGCCTGACATCCCTGTTTCCTGCATCCAGACAATTCACTAACTTGCCTTTAAAATCTGGGAGCAGGGGACGGGGTGTGTGTGTAAATGAAACCCTGAACATACCAGTTCCATCAATCTATGTACCAAAACTGTTCTTCCTTTGTGCAAAATTTCTACACAGCTTTGTGACTCATGAGTGAGCATACAGTGGTATAGCCACTTTAGCAAATATTATATCCTGCTCATCAGATAGTCTTATATATCATCATAGTTTCTAAATGCAGTGCACGAGTGTAGCTTAGGAAGTAGTATGTCCACTGTTATTTGATGTCTCTGTATTACAAATTTCAAAAATGCACTACATTTTTGTAAAATAAATTGTGTGGAGAAAATTCAATTTTAAATCTATAAGCAATCTGCTCTCCCTTGATGAGAATTTAGTCATTATTCCTTCAGCAATAAACTTACTAAGACTGTTTCTATATACTCTAGGAGTGGGGTTTTTTGTTTTTTGGTTGGTTGGTTTTTGTTTTTTTGTTTTTCTTTTTTTTAAAGTTGGTATCTAAGATTGTATCTATTATTCAGGTTTTAAGTAAGACTATAAACTATCTGTAGTTGGGCTATACAGTCAGATGAATGTCTTGTGTCTAATAAATACATATTGTCTAATGTGTTTGTGGCATACCTTTTTGTAAGCATTAACTAAAACCTGTGCTTCTGCATTTTGCCTTTCTGAACGCATTTCAGTCTGGTATTAAATAAATGGTAGCTGCCAAAATATTTTCTGATAATTTTGCATTGTTAAAGTTCTGTTGAAGTGCTTTCTGTATCAAATGAAGCCAAAAAAGATAGCTTTTATAAATATCATGCTGTTTTCTTCTGAAACATTTTAATGAAAATCAGAATTAGTCCTATGTGTTTTTCATTATTCTTGGTATTCATGTATAGGAGGGGTGTCAGTCGATTTTATTTCCTATCAGTGAAACTGTTTTCAGCAGCTTTATTAAGTGGAAGAGTAGATTTCTGTTATAAATAGTGTTTCCTCCTTAGTTCACTAAGAATGCATTCATGCTTGTGCTTAACTTTATACACTGCAAGGCAGATCCTCCTCAGACAGCTGCGCTGAGTTGCACCTTTTCTGGTGCATCGTTAGTGTTAGCTATACATGCAGTTCTTCATAGGATTCTCTTTTTATGTTAATACCTTTTTCCCCACTCCTCAAAATAACATCATCCTCTCAGCTCTGTTATCTACTTACAAAGAAATCTACAAAGGCAGATGGTTTATTCTGTCTCTATTGTATTTCTAAGGGGGTAATTTAGCCCCTTGAAATGAAGATTCCAGTTGGAGAAGACTCTGTAATGCCTTTGGAAGGAGTAGAGGATTATGTGTTGTGACTCAGCACTGGTCATGAACCACAGTGTGGTTATTCTATCACCATAATGTGTTTTGGTCCGCTATCACCAATAAATATATCCGATGACAGCCGTATAACCAAGCCTCAGACATGGTTATACCATGTTGCATCCTGGAATGTGCTCTCTTGGTTGAGTTCTGGGAGTAGGCTGCACATGCCATTCATGGAATGGCAATCACTTCTGTTCATATAGCAAGAGAAAAGGTTTGGGGTATTGGGAAAGAAAAGCAGAGATCCAAAGTAATTTCCTTGTCCCATTGCAGAGACTCTGTTGCAGGAAGTAGATGCGAAGACAGAGTCAGTTCTTCTGGCAGGCCAAGTCTAGATTCTTGCCCTAGAGTTTCTTAAAACACAGAGCTATACAACTAGGGAAATAATAAGATTTTTAAAAAGTAGACATCTAAACTTTGGGTATAAATATTGCAACATATTATTCTGAGTGTGTTTTTCAGTTCAGGAATTAGGCTGACAGTGAATTATAAAAAAATGCATATGACTGAGTGGGTTTTTCCTCTTTTGCTTTTAAAACACATAGTGCCAAAACTCCAAGGTGCCATAGTGATCTGAAATGCCTGTCCCTGATTGTGCAACTGATTTCCCTATCACACTATGGGGAGCAGAGTGTTTGGGAGTGCTAATGTCTTTAATGCTCTGATAGAGAATTTGTAGAGAGCTAAACAGCACTTGCCTACAAAATCAGTGTTGGTGGTGTCACCCTTGTTCATTCTTGCTTTAACAGCTGCTTGTGCTACATATACCTCTGCAACCAGGACAAAGTCAGCAACAGCTACATGGTGAAAATTAATGAGAATTACATAGGTTAAAGTTACCTTCCTTATTTGATTTATCAACTAAATATAATTAGGTTATGAGAAACAAAAAATGCCAGTCCTTGTAGGGCATGCTCTGCATCATGTCCCGCACTGCAGTTTGTGTGCTCTCAGCTCACCCTAGGGGGTTGCGCAGTTGGTGGGGATGTGGTGGTTCGATTCTCCTCTCAGCACAGCATGCATGCCTGGAGGGATTAGCTGGTACCTGAGGCAGTTCTTCCCCATGCTTCTGAGAGCTGGCCCGGTTTCTCCCTCAGGAAAGGACAGATCTTTAAATCCTTACAGCTGTTCTTTGGAAGCAAAAGGTTGTTGGTGTTAGCTGGGGCCTAAGTAGAGGGAATGCTGCTGCAGAATCTGCATTGTACTGGACTTAAGGTGTCCCAAGTTAGGCAGAGGGAACAAAGTGAAGTTAATTTCCACTTTGTGGCAAAGGGTCTTTCGAGGCTTCATAACCACCCTGAGCTGTCAGCTCTGTGTGGTGACTCTGCCAGGTTTTTCTGGGGCCTGCCAGGTCATTTAGTACTCGATTGAGCACTCGGAGACAGTTCTAGGAGAGATTTTCCACCGAAGACCTGTCCTTTGTCCCCACCAGCCACAGCTGGTAAAGAGGCGTAAAGAGCGCCTGTGTGCGCAGCCTGAGGCCAAGGCTATCGCCCTTCCTGTTCTGAGTCAGGCTACTGTGGGCGACGGCAGGTGAGGGGCAACAGACTTCACGTGGCCTTTTCATTTCCTTTCCTTGCCTGTGGCTCTGAGTGCCAGTCCTTGCGGAGTGATAGCTATAAAACTAGATAATCAGTTAATCACTGGTAAATTAGCCTTCTGTCTTTGTGGAGAACAAATACAGTATTTATGTAAAAGTTGTTAGGAGGTTGTTTTGTTTTTTGGTTTTTTTTTAATTAGCAAAAATAGATGCAAAATGAATGATGATTAGGCAGCTGATGAATTCAGTAGTACAATTATGCTTAAAGCTGTGCCCCAGTACTTAATGACGGATGCTCTAAGCAACCAAAGAAGCCTATTTATATAATCTATTTATTAAAAAGTTAGAAATAAAACAAGGCTGTGTATATTACAAGTATATCAACTTCAATACCTGATAACACCTTTCTAGAATTTGGTGTTAAAAATGTTTTTCAGGTATTTTGTTTAAAGAGAAGAAAAAAGAAAAATGAAGAACAAAAACACAGAGTTGTTATTGTAGTAACCACTCACTCATAGGTTTGTATGAAAGGCTGTTGTGTAAAAGTAGCTAATCAAATCCTGAGTATTCACTATAAACGAGTAACAATTCTCCATGACCCAGGAATCATAAAAATGAATGCCTTTTTTTCCTTCCTACTTTCAGGGCAGTCTGAGCTGGAGGAGGGCAGGAAATTACAGAGCCCTGGGTGTCTGTGGGAGGCTTTAAGAAAATGCAAGTCATGATGAGCAGCTGCCTCGTATGCAGCCAGTTGAGAGGCTAAACTGATTAGTCTGTAAACACTAGGAGATGGTAAGTGTTGGTGTCAAAGGGACTGTGACAGTCATCAGATTGTGGTTTATCACAGGCTGTCGTTTGAATGATGGCTCTCCCCCACAGAAGCAGTTTTATGGCTTTGCAGAGGTATAATCTGAGCCGGGGCTGACAGATCCAGCTCTACTCTAAGCAGCTTCCCGGTTTGCTGTTTTGCACTACCAACCCTGGGCTTTTCATGTACAAGCCTGTCATTTTCTTTTCACCAACCAGGCATTACAAACATAAAATTTACCAGTCCTGACAGAGTGGAAATTGGCACTTGCCCGTTTGCAGAAGAGTAATAGCAACAAAGAGTCCTTTTGGGGGAGAACGTGGGGGCTGCTCACAAAAGCAGCAAGCAGACGCTTCCTCTCCTTGCTTGCTTGTTGCAGTAGGAATTGAACTGTGTTCACCCTTTGTGCACAGAGATAGGTCACAGGAAAAGGCAGTCCTGTAAACAGATGGACTTCTAACCTACTGCAGACCTGGACAAGAGCATGAAGTGATTGTTTCTGCTCTAGCTCAGCGGTGCTCTCAGGAGGGGATGTAATGTGGTCAGTGAGCGTGGCAGTTGGATGGTGGGTACAGTCACCTCTGTACTGGGTTCATGGCTGATGTTCTTCAGTGAGGTAGCCGAGGGCATATGCAGCCATGCATGCAGGAACTATAAGTCATCCCTGATGAAAATTCAGGAGCTGCACTACATAAGTTCTATATCAAATTTATGCTTAGTTTGCTCAACACTATAGAGAGGAAAGAAGCCCCCATTCCACGTGGCCTTCTTAACTATTATAAGTTTGTGGGGTTTTAGCACCTATTGATGTAGTCATAGGAGCTTGTGCTAAGATACAGTCTGTGTAAATGGGAATCAGAAGAGATTTACTTGCAGAGGACCTCCAGGAAGGTCCCCAGTAAGGTCTGCCAAGGCTGCCATTTTCCACAGCAGATATCCTCTATTGTGAGTGATGAGTGAGCCCTACTTGTTAAGCAGTTCAGGCAGCCTCTGAGACACTGTCACCTGGACACTAAATTATGATTTTGCTAAGAGCCATAGGGAACAGTCTGAAGCTCTGAAAGCCAGCCACAGAGGAGCACCTCCATGCAACCCCACAGCTGCAGACAAGTCAGAGTGGGGATTAATGGGGCAGAAGACCAGTTTCATGTGCTACCCACTAGGAGATCCAGAATAGGAGGATAAACAGTAAATGTAGATGAGTTAGAGAAGGTAAAAAGATAGCTGTTAGCTCCTTCATAGCACAGAAAAATTTTAAACCAAGCAAAAATGAAATTGAAAGGTGTGTAGAGGCTGAGGGGATATACAGATGTTACCAAAAAAAGGTTATTTTGCTTTTGGAGGTTCTCTAGTAAAGAATGAAACAGTTGCAAGTTTATTCAGGTTTTTTTGTTTTGTTTTGTTTTTAATTTCAAAACCTGGCTTGAGTTTTGAGGCAAAGGCTGGAGACTGCAGTTTGGATGATTCAGAAGGGGACTGATAGCAAAAAAAAGAGAATTTATGGGGAAAGCAATGAGATATATAGAGTACCATGTTTTTTTTTAATGTCTTAATTACAGGCATGGTGTCTCTTCTGTTTTTTCTTTCCCACCCTCAGTGAGTGTTTAGTAATTGTGGTATTTAAAAATGATGCATAAACACGCAGCACCTTTCACAAATGCTCCTCTATATACTGTAGATAAAACAGTAATTTTTGCTGCTGCCCTTTAAATTGTGTAAGTGCCTTTCCCTTACTTACAACTCTCTTGATAGTGGACTGTCTCTAGCATATCCTGAGGAGAGAGCTAAAATGCCCATATCCCCCATATGACATGCTGTCCTAAAGCAGCACTCCTCTGCTTGGTTTCTCACTCCTGGTAGTAGGTTCTTGCCCACTGCTGTTTCTCTGTCCAGGGACCCACCAGACAGCCCAAAGTGCTGCTGCCTCTAATTGCCTGCAGTTTGGCAGCCCAGAGTGAATGCCACTTGCCTTGGCCTGCCTCAGCTTGGAGCTGTGCCATCCAGGGCTGGCCTCTGTGGTAAACCCATCTGGCTGGGGAAAGCCAGGATCCCCTCCCCATTTACAAATGCCCTCTCTCAGCTCCATTCCCTTACCCCCTAGGCCACATTTACCTAACCGCATCCTCTGTTGCTCTGGGGAGGTCAGCAAGAAAATACATCTTCTGCTGGGGCCACTTTCCTTCCATCCAACTGCTGTGCAACTGAAAAAATGAAATTGAGATTGTTTTTATTCGTACTGTCTTGCATGAAAATTAAGCCATTGCTAGCAGTTGCTTGGTATGTGATGTTTATTTTTAAATTGAATTCCATGACCACTTCATAAGGCACAAGGCAAGTATGGCAGTGTTTTGCCAGTGGGCTGCTGTTTCAGTTTGCTTTTTGTATAGCAACTCCTACACTTCCAGAAGGTGAAGATTAATGTTGCATGATTTTGTGGATGTTGGTTGCATTTTTCAGGTTTTTAAATATTTAAGTGCTAGGCATAATGGGAAGGAAGGGACATACTTTTTTTAGTCTGTCAGTGAAAACACAGAAGCAAATGGATCTGGATGTAACTTCGTAAGAGTCAAAATTTGAAACACTCGTACTAGAGATTGAGAGACAATAGGTTTTCCCATCTTTTTACTTTAAATAATCTTGCATCCCTGGGTCTGCAGGTATTCCGTTATGCCTTGCCTTTTAGTGGCACAGGGCTTTTTAAAGTGTAAGTACTGATGCTAACATTTTCTTTTTTTTGCCACCTTTTCATAAGCAAGACGGTTTTTTGTGGTCTGTCTCATAGCAGTCACACAATCTGCTTCATCTCATGTGACATTTCTGTCAATTCTGGTTTGTCAGCCTGGCCTGCAGATTAGAGATGGCGAAACCAGGATAATTGTGGGATAAATATTCCCTTCTTCTGTAGCACCCATGTTAAGACTTACTGTATCATGATGGTACGCTGTTGCAATATGCTTGTGCAGTAATGCCTCTTAAGAGATTTTTGACTCAGTCTGAGTTTTTACTGAGACTGCTGTTGTGGTATTGCCCTATCTGGCTGCGTCACTGTTTTGCAACCTCAATTCTCACTTCTTTTCTCATAACTGGGAATTATTCAGCTTCTCGACCAGATCTCATTTTGACTTAGAGTACTAGAAGATATTGGTAGGTTTGGAATTGTCAAGGGTTGGGTTTTTTTTTTTTTTGTTTGTTTGTTTTTTAAACAAACAAACAAATTTAGCCAAACAAAAATACCACCACCAAAACCAACAAACCACTAAAAAAATCCAAAACACAAGGAAATGGCGAAAGTGTGTGTGTGTGAGCTAAAATACTGCTTGGCTTCCAGTGCACCATGTTAAAATCTGTGTGATGTTGCTGTCTGCAGGTAATTAATGCTGTGGAAATACTCCTTAAGTAAATTACTGCTGAAGTTTTAATCTGTTCACATACAAAATGGTAAAGAATTTAATGGGGCCTTTGTGTATGAAATAAAGTATAATTACTAGATTTGTAGAAGACCTTTTGAATTAGCTAATGTGTACTAACTCGTAATCTCACTTCTCAAGGACTACTGAGTTGATGTTATTTCTAGTAAGCTTGCTGAAAGTGGGAAGAGAGCATTTACAAGAGGTTTGTGCCACATCATTAACATGTGTTTTTCTATTTAAGGGTTGTCTAAAAGAAATCCACACACAGTATGCATGCACTCATGTGCATAAATGCACACAGAGTATCAGTAAAAAAATGTTTCAGAACTGATTCTTGATGAGAAGAACTTAATGGCATGACAGAGGACAATTCTGGAGGTAGCTATTGGTGTGTGTGATGGTGAAATAGCAATTCTTTGTAGGCTCAGCTAAAAACACTGGCCGCTCCCTCTTACAGTGTCTAGCAGTGTCAGAGATGACTGATTACTCTTTGGTTTTCTTGCATAAAATTGAGCAAATGAATTAAACCAGTTTTCCTCAATTTATGAAAAAATCTTAGCTCTGTAACACCTTAAATGAAGATACAGCTTGTGTGCACTGGAAGAGAGGTAGACCTATGTCTTCTGAAGGAGCATTTTTTGGGTTTTTTATATTTTTAAAGTTTTTTATAACTTCAGTTTTTTAATAAAAATCCTTTTCCGTACATGTGAGCAATTTGCCATAACAGATTGATTTGTTCTCCGTTGTTTTGCCAACAGTCTGGCAAGTGACTCAAACAAGTAGTGTATTTCTAAATGTTATGTGGCCAAAAAGCAAAGTCTTCTACTTCTTAGGGAAAAAAAATGGCAAAAGCACTTGTTTTTCACTTTTATTTATGTTCTAGTTTTCCACTTAAATTGTGTTTGTGGCTGCCATGACTGCTGTGTTGCAGCAGTATTGCCAAGCTCTTGGATTACAAGGAAGAAAGAGCATTTGCTCTGTTTTGGGATGCTATGCCAAGTCTGGCCATGATTCAGGCCAGAGCCCCACTGTCTGGGTCAGAGTCTGTTTGAGGAGGAACTTAGTCTAGTCTTTGATTTCTGATACACTTTTGTAAAGCTTAGCTTTGCCTTCAGATGTCTGGTTTGTAAAGACAGCTGCATTTAGGCAAGAGATTGTCCTAACCTTGCCACTTGTGTACATGTGGAGTTACTTGCAAGTGGCATCTGTAAAGAATTCTGACTGCATCAAGTGATGAGAACTGGTTGTATGATTCAGTCATGGGCAAGGTGGAGGGGAAGTGGATTGTCAGTACTGATATTCTGTGGACCTGAGAAATTTCTCTGAGGTTCTCTGGAATCGGTTGGTGTTGAGAGGAATTAGCACATGGCTGGAGATGCTTGCTGTTTTGAGATGGAGTGAGAGAACAGCAGCAGTACTCGACCTTAGTAGGAACACAGGACTTGTATGATGCACTTTATAGTCTGGGTTCTTCCCAGTTCACTAGATGAGACCTTTATTCATTTTATTTTGTATTTCTGTTATCTTCTCTAGGAATTAACATTAGTGGCTAGTGCTGTATTGCTGCAGGTCTAGCTACACTGAAGCCTCATGTAGAAATTGTGCTGTTATCCCTGTCCTCATTTCAGATAGGACAGCTTAAAAATAAACAAATAAATACATGCTAAGAAACTTCCCAGAAGTAATAAATTTCCTGTGTGTCCAGGGCGCTTCTGCTTTGTGGCCTCCTCGGATATGTTGGGGTTGCAGATCATTCCAATCTGTCAAGTTCATGTGTAGATGCTTGTGCCAGGACATTTTCTCCCAGTATGAAGAGGATAGAAATCTGAAGTTTTGTAACATTTGTGCCAAATTAAGTTTGGGGCACACTTGGCATCTGTTAGTTATTTGAGTTTGTTGGTCTTATCTGGAAAAATAGAACTTCAATGGAATTTGGAACTGAATTTCCATTGTCCTTAATGAGAAACAGCGTTACCTTGAGTAAGGTCACCTCAAGGAATGTAGCAGTTGTAGAACCTAGCTCATGGTGTCCTCTTGTTCATTTGCTCCAGAAAGGAGTTTTATAATTCTTCTCTTTCCTTAATCAGTTTCACTTGGAACAGCTTTAAGAACCAAGTGTGCTTTCTGTTGGTTGCTCAAATTTGTAAACAGAAAATTTATGGTAGGACATCCAAGATGTGGGAAAGCAATGCTTGCTTCTGATTTTTAGGGTATATTTGCCAATACAAGTGAGGTGGTTTGGTGTGAACGAATGCAACTTTAGAAGTAACATGTGCTATAGTACAGAAGCAACTGTCTTGATACTTTACAAGCTTGATCCAGCAGTTAATATTGGTCTACATCACAGCTATCCTGTTTTCAGATCAAAGCTAATGGTTTTACTGCAGTTTTCTGTGGGCCAGCATGGCATGATGTTGGAAAGGGGAGAAGAAGATGCGTCTCCATTGTGGTACAGTACAGGTATTGTAGCTTTTGAGAAGCTTTTCCTGCCATGTCAATGACACTGCTCACATGAACTCATGGTTTTCTTCAGTTTCGAACAGCCTAAGAACAATTAACTCATCCAAATAAAAATATAAAGCTTGCAAGAACTTTACCAAGACCCATCTATTAGTATATTTCTGGGCATTCATGTTTTTTAAGTAGCCTTAAAAAATTATCTTCTTTCTTGCATTACAAGTTTTTGGAAATAAAGACAATGTCATGTTCACATGTTTTTACAGGGTGCAGTACAATGGACTTGTAGTCTTGGCTGGACCTGTAGTTTTTACTGCATAACAATGTTATGTATGTATGCATTTATTTTTTTGTTTTCACCACAAGCCCTAGATACATCCTTTCACCCCTAAATCCAGCATACCCTTTAAACTGCATACTCTCCTCAGGGTATAGCAAAAGACTTTTAAAGACACATGCCGCCTCGGTGATTAAAGTATAGTCTCTCTGACCTGTGTTGATACTGCAAGTGAGCTGCATTCTCTTGAGTATAAATACACCATGTTAAAAAAGGAAAAGTGCAGCTTGCTTTCTGGTGTGTCAATGCTCTTCTTGGAACTGATGGGGCAATTCCTTTCTTCTGAGCTCATTGCTCCTGGGTGAACCTGAGGACAATGTGCCTGCTCCCATCCTTTTCTGCCATTTGGAGAAATCCAGCCTTGGCACAAGAAGCTGAGCCCATGGAAGGGATCCGCTCCACCAGGAAAGAGATTGGGTGCAGATCTCAAGATGTAGGGAGGGAGATGACCATAATTTGTTCAATATAATGGAAAACCTGTGGGATATGCACACTACATAATGTATAATGTCACATTTATTTTTTCTTTCTTTTTAAATTTTTTTAATAGTTTGCATTAAATATTTTAGATTTGGAAGTTAGATCAGTCTTTTGCGGAGGAGCAACATATGATGACAATTCAATGTAGTTGTTACAATAATGTCATGCATTCTTTTTTCCCAATGGCTACTAGAGTAAATGTGATGGGGTTCTTTTTCAGCTGGTTCTCTTATCTTTATGGTATTTTATTTGGGTTTGCTTTTCATTACAGTTAGCATGTATCATCAATTTTGTAAGCCAGCCATCTCCTTTCTACTCTGAAAAACCCATGTATGGAGATAACTTTGGTATTCATGGGCTTAGGCAAGGTAGAGTGTTCTGGTGTGCTTTGCCTTTTATTCATTTGTTTGCATGTTGTTGTTTTTGTTTGGGTTGGTTTTTTTCTTGTGTGTGATTTTTTAAAATTATTATTATTTCTTTGTTTTGTCTTTACGAAAAAAAAAACAAACCACAAACACCAAAAAAAACCCAAAACCAAACCAAACAAACCAAACACCATGTATTAGAGAAAAATGTAATTTTAGTACTTGTGGTTTTTTAATAGTAAAGGTAAAACTACCATGATTTACAAGTGTTCAACAGATGCTAAATGCTAATTATTCAGCAAACAAAAGAAAATTAGTCTCTCTCTGTATTTTTAATGCCATTCAGCAGCCAAACCAAAGTAAAACACATTTGTTTGTTTTTTTTTTTCTTTCTGATTTAAAAACCAAACTAAACTCAATTTGATAAAAAAACACATCTCAGAAATGTATGCTGTTTAAAAAAAAGAGACATATTAAAAAAAATATATTTATTCCTAAACTGCAGAACCCCAAAACTGAGAAGTGTCCAGAGGAGGGCCACGAAGATGATCAGAGGGCTGGAGCAGTTCTCCTATAAGGACAGGCTGAGAGAGTTGGGGCTCTTTAGCCTGGAGAAGGAATGGGACCTACAGGAAGCTGGGGAGGGACTATTTACAAGGTCTTGTAATGACAGGACAAGGAGCAATGGGTTTAAACTGGCAGGGAAGATTTAGACTGGATGTTAGGAGGAAGTTCTTTTCCAGTGAGGGTGGTGAGACACTGGAACAGGTTGCCCAGGGAGGTTGTGGCTGCTCCCTCCCTGGAGGGGTTCAAGGCCAGGTTGGATGAGGCCTTGAGTGAGCTGTACTAGTGGGAGGTGTCCCTGCCTATGGCATGGGGTTGGAACTAGATGATCCTTGAGGTCCCTTCCAACCTTACCATTCTATGATTCTATGATTTGTAGACAATCTCTCAGTGAATGCAGTAGTCCTGCAGTAAGTCCACAATCCTTGTTTCTCATGTTTCAGAAGAGGTCCTTATTCTCCAGGATAGTCTGTGAGCATCTCCTTTGAATCCTGCTCTTAGGGCTTGAGTTTAGGACAATTAGGGAAATAAATCACTTGGCTTATAGCCATTTCACTTAAGTCCTTTTATATAAGCTGGAAACATGTCAACCAGACAAATTGAGTCTTTTGCTCTGAATACCCTAAAGTGCGTTAATTAAGGTAGCATCAATTTCAACATTGTAGTTTTGTAGTATTCAGTGTACCTTTTCACGTGTGGCTTTCTGATGTTTATCATTCTAAGACACAGAACTAAGCTTGCTTGTGTTGCTTTTACTTCGGTTTACTAGATACTATTTTATAGTACACAAAACAGTTACCTACATGAAAGGTATAAAAATACTTCTGTTGGGTTCAAAAACCTGCTAGAGTACAATATTGTTTGGTTTTTATTAACAATTTTTTTTTTCTTTTTCTCCTCTTGATTAATTATTTTTCTCTCAGGTTCACTGTTGCCTGGGATGAATGTTTTCAGTACAGAGAGGCAGAGATAGCACCCAGCTGCCATCTAACTGCTGAAAACCCAAATTAGTTAGAAATTGGAGTGAATGTCTGCCTGCACCTGAAGGCAGCTTAATCCTTTTTTTGAACTGTGGACTTTTATCATTTTGTTTGCAAAAGTAAAAGCATGGAAAATAATACCAGTGTAAACTGCTTTGATGATTTAAGCTTTGTTTTGGGTGACTTGAGGAGGTGACTGGATTTTTTTTTTTTTTATGAAAGGTGACCAAGTAGGGTTGTTGCCACAAGCCTGTTAAACTTTTAACAGAAAACAGTATAATGCATTCTTAAAGAAAGGCAACTTCAGGAAAAACAGGGCCTGGTTCTGATGAAATTGGACTATTTGTTCACATGAAGTCAGTAGGCCCATGCCGAATGGATAGCCCAGGGCAGTGTACTAGTGTTTTCAATGCAGTTAATTTATAACGAGAAACTGTAGAGCACGGACCTGTGCTGAGTCTCACAGCTATAATCCACACATGATATTGCTAAAGATTGTTTATGTGCAGAAATCGCAGTGATAGCAGCGTCTCTTAGCAGCCATTGGAAATGGCTGTTATTAAGAACTCTACGCTTCTCATTAGCACAATGCTATTGTACATATTGTTTAAATAGAGATTACTAATGAAATGCCTTTTATTGCTTTTCCTGAATACTTTCAGCGTAAAGTTAATTTGCAGTGTTATGTAAATTCTGTTTAACTTCAATCAAGTTTTTAATTATGTTTTTACCATAGTAATTCCCACTTGATTTGTCATCTCCTGTTAGGTATTTAACATTGCACAGGATGATTTGTTGTTTTTTTTAAATTATTTTTTATTACTAATTTTTTCCACCCTTTATCTTCCCCCCTCCATTTTAGTAATTGATATCACCTGGAATAAAGCTTCACTGTAAAGCTGGTTGACTTTGATTTCCTTTCATTCGGATATGATTTAATGGAGAAGAATTACACAAAACCAATATTGGGAATACTTTACTGTTATATTATTGATTAGCAAGAACAAAATTAACCGAACAGGACTGCCAGTGAAAAGTCATCCAACTATTTCATTTGCTTGCTTCCGTCACCTTTCAGTTGCTCCAGTTCAGTGAACCTTTGATGCCAACAGCCCTTGGATTTCATTTAAAATGTCAGTTGCTGTTTTAACACTTGATGACCACTCATTCTGTGCCTGCCTTTTGTAGATACCAATTGTCCCTACAAATGTTTGCTTGTGCACAGAGCAGATAAATGGACCCTTTTCTGGCAATTTGTCATCACATTAATTGTGAGATAAAACTTGTCAGGCAGCATCTTGGCCCTAGACAAATGTTTTTGGCTCTGTTGCCCAGGGAGGTTGTGGCTGCTCCCTCCCTGGAGGGGTTCAAGGCCAGGGTGGATGAGGCCTTGAGTAACCTGTACTAGTGGGAGGTGTCCATGCCTATGGCAGGGGGTGGGAACTAGATGATCCTTGAGATCTCCTTCCAACCTTACCATTCTATGAGTCTATATTTCAAATATTTTTTCCAGTTAAATGAGGTGAAAATAATTGGTGTCTGTCTTCAGAAGTCATGGCAAAAAGCCTTCTCAAAAAAAATTGTATGACATTTTGTCCATTTATGTAGAAATCTTCTTATATACATGTGAAAAGATGGGGATGTTTTTTTACAAGTGGGTTTTGTTTGTTGTTTGTTTGGTGTTAGGTTTAGTTTGTTTGCTTGTTTTTTCATTAAATACACTATCTTTTTTTTTTTCCCACCCCCCCCTGCTGAAATCAGAATTTCCTTGAACTCAAGAGTGATTTTTGCTCAACAATTGTTCATTCCCAAGTAGAAACTGTAAAGGATTTGTGGTACATTCCGAATTCAGATACCCTTGAAGTAGTTCAGTGGATACTCAAAGTTAGCAGCAAAATTTGAAGCCTTTGCCTTGGGAACATACTATAAAATATAAACTAATTGCTGTCTTAAATTACTTTCAGGATGTTCACATGTCCGCAAATGTGTTTCTGGAGGTTGAGATTACAAAGAACTTAACAATAGCCTAACTGTCCTATTTCAAGCACTCAGGACGCTTAGTACTTTTATTAAAAAATATGGGTTTGAGTAATTTTCAAAAATACTGTTTATTCATGGTATGCTTGTACACTTTCATCCTCAGTTCATGCTAGCATTCCAGTGTTGCTCTGAAAATATTATCAATTTGCCAGGTCTCCTCTAGGAATGAAAGGAGAAAGAATAATTGACTCTCCCTCCTCAAAAATCACATTTTGTATGTAACTATTACAAAGCATTTGATTGAGATGGGAATTGTGTTAGTTTCTCATGGGAGTTGTTTGAATTTCCTCTGTTTAAAAATCAATTCAACTTGATGAGTGGTGGATTCAAGCAGTGGAACCCATTAGGATGATTTCATATCACCAGTTGCACCCTATTTAATCTTTCTGTTGGGAGGTAATTAAACTGAACTCATTAATTTGCACAGATGCTGAGTGTTTCCAGCAAACTTTCTCCACCCTCACCTGGCCTTTCTGCGTAGGTGCATTGCACTGCTAACATCCCAAATGGGGTGATGCACAGGTGATTCTGATCTCCTTGAATGGGGTTTAAACTCTTCCTGCAGATAAGGTCAAATGGAAATCTGGGGCTCTGAGCTTTGTGTTAGGCTGGCAGGCATAAAGATTATGTTTTTCTAATTGTGTGAGCTAGAATGGCTCAGTCTTAAATGCTTATATATGGTAGTACTCTTTTAAGCCATGTATAAGGGAGTTTATTTTGGTTTATTTTTCTCTGTACCCTCAACCTGCTAGATTTCTACAGGCTCTGAATGCATTTAGTGCTTTATCAGTATGTTGGCAAAGAGATGCTTGCTTTTGGTAAGTGACTTTTTTTTGTGTTGCTTTTGATGTTTAGGTTTAATTTCCTGTAAAACAATGATGTTTTCTCAAGAGAATTTGAAGCTAGTAGAAAGCCCTAGTGTCCAGAGCTGCTGACCCCATATATACATATATATATGTGTGTGTGTATATTTTTTTTTTCCTTTTACATCTGCAATAGCTTACAGGAGAATAGTCCTCACTAGATGCAAAATGATGCTGGTTATAGAAGGTGCTTTCTGTTGGCCATCTAGACGTTTTAGGAGAAGGTACTGCAGTCCCTGATACACTCTTAAGTGCCTGACTGCCCTGAGTATTGCATCACTGATGCCTGTGATGTGAGCTGAGTCCATCTGGTGGGTGACAGAAGACCTCTATTTCATTAAGAATGTCTTAGAAAGGTACTTCTGTGACTTGTTAGTCTGTTTGAAGTCCCTGTTTTTGGCTAATAAAAAAGTGGTGTGTATTTTGCTGAATCTGCCTATTTTCTAATACTCAGATGCCATAGTTAAATCATAAATAAACCTTTTTTTCTTGTTTTGGTCTATCAAAAAAATCTGTTCCAGTTTAGAATCTGAAAATGAAGTCTAGGTCCATGCTCAGGTGATGACATCCAGAGTTCCTAATTTTTTTTTTTTTAATCTGTTTTTTGCTAGCATTGAGTAGATTCTGTTGCAGAGACATGGAATCACTTAGAGAAGAAAGATCTTTCAGCTGATACTTTTAGCTTTTAATATCTTACTGGTTACATGGATGCTCTAAGGAAGGAACCAAAGTGATAGGGATGCTGGATCTGCCATGTTATACTGGTGTTACAACACAATAAAAGATGTTTTTCTTCCCTTAAGGGGAGGTTTGTAAAACTAGGAGGCATCCCAGCACCATGGTATACCTCTGCTGGACTGATACATCACTGACACATGATTTCTATTTCATATTCATTGCTTGAAATTGTTCTAAGGCATTTCAAGCAAAAAAAGAAGTCCACAAAATGCGTATAGTACGTCATCAAAATAGTTTCTTCAGTAAAATGTCTTCTTGTGGAGATGGCAGGTAAATAAATTCCTCTGCTAGTGTTTTCACAGTGTGATGTTAATTGTTGCTGTATGGGAGTTTTAAATGCTTTTTATTTCTTTCACTTTTTCAAATGAAAAAGACCTTCATATGGAAAGAAACTAAAAATTTGCCACCATTTTTTAATACTGCAGAAATGAGAGATGCTTGGGTTCTTGCCATATGATCCAGGCTTTCTTGAATCTTTTCCAAAGTAAGTGCAATCTTGACTAGTTGTGTGGCTATTTTTCCTAAGTGAGTAGTTCAGTCTAGGTAGAGCTGGAAATGCCTGAATTTTTAAGCTCTTGTGTGAAGTGGAGAGACGAGGCCAAGCAGAAGGGAATGCCATTAGCACGCAGTGACACCGACAGCAGAGCTATTTAGACAGCTGCATGTGTCATATCGTATACTTGTGTCACAGTCATGTTACTATTTCTGTCTCGTTAGCACGAATCGTAGCATCTAGTTTTTGTGTATGTGCTCCTTTGCTTATCAATGTGCACTTCCTTATTTGAGCAAGAGTTTAAAAGGGTGCTAAAAGTTCAAAGTCTAGTAATGAGTTGTTTGTATTACTGCACAGCTCAAGACAGTGCCACCAAGCATATAGCTGGTCAGGAATCAGACACCCTGCCCCTTTGTAGACATTTTGAAACACTACCTTAGTTCTTGTCTCAACTTGGAAAGGCAGCATTGCTTACCAAAGAATATTACCAATAGGAGATGCTTGTATTGCAAGTCAAGCTATTGAATTTTTTCAAGAAAAGTGTCTAAAGGGAAATCCTCAAATTTAAAATGTGCCTTTAAGACTGAAAAAATAGTGAAAATAATAGTTTTCAGATAACAACTAAACTCCAGAAAATGTAAGCGTTGAAATGATGCATTTGGTGTGATAATTCAAAACAACTAGAACCCATACTGTGCTGAATTAAGGAACTCAAAAAGGACAAAACCAGGATAATACAGGGGGGTTAGGGGGTTTTGGTTTCGTGGATGGTTTGTTAGGGTTTTTTGGATAGATTTTAAAAAATATTTGCCTGTGCTTAGCCATCTTGGATTTTGTACTTGGATTATATTCACTGACACTGAACTGAATTTTCATTACTTTCCGAAAAGTCCATGTTTTTAGTACAGGAGGCATATACTATATTCTATTAAATAGTAATGTAGAAATACAGGGACCATTTAGCTGTTGTTAATTTGTATTTTAATTAAGGTATTACCTGCCTATCTGCCAACACTCCGTTCTTTGTGTGGCATGTTCATTTCAAGAGATATATTTAATTCAGCCTGTTGTTGCTAACGCTGTCCTGTGCATTAGACACAGCTCTGACTCTATCTGTGAGCATGTATGTGTGGAGAAATGAGCCTTTCTGAATTGAGAGTTTGTGTTGCTCAGAAATACCTCCCCAGGATTTTTTTATGCTTGTTACAAATATCTATTTCTTGGTTTATGACTTTGCTACATGTTTACTGTTGGAAGAATAATGCATAAATTGACTTACTTCAAATGTAACGCCATTAGTCACACCTTACAATTTTAACAGAGTATGAGGCTCATCAAAGGACGTAAGCCAAACATACTCAGTGTCTTGTTTTAGTGTTTCTCTTCATACAGATTTTCTAATAATTTTTCACTTAATTCAAAATTAAGGAAATTAGAGTTAAAGTTTGTCTGTCCCTGGCCATCTGTCTTGCATTCTGCAGGAGTGTGTGTCCTGCTTTATGTTCCAGCTTTCAGAATTGGTATAAGTTCTTGTGATTTTCTTGTCTTTATTAAGAAAATAATAACACAAGAAAACTCCTTTTGGATGAGATGAGATAGAGCATGCCAGTGAATTCTAAGAGAAGCCTTACTAGGAGACTAATTGTTGTGGTCATCACAAAGACAGTTGATGTTGCTGGTCTTCAAGCTTCAGCTGTCTGTAGCAGTGTATGTGAACTGTTGACGCAATAGCGACTCCTACATCTGTTGTGACACTGCCTTTGGGCTTCCTAGTTAACTGATCCTAAAGGCATCTGTTAGGCTATCCAGGAATATTTGATAATGATTTAATCTAGGAAATAGATACTCAGTAATGATCTTTCTTGATGACACAGTAAACTGATAATATGTGCTTTGAACCATGACTTCCTTAATTCAGTATTTGAAATTTTTTCATGCAGTAGCGGTATTGATGAACCAAATCTGTGTATAGCACGTGTTGTATTTGCAGAGTGAACTATGTGGTAAGACAGTTTTGAAGGAATTTAAAATTTGCAAAGCAAATTAGGCTTATGTCTTTTGATGTTGCCAGCTTCTGAAACAATGATGTCATCTGCAGGCTATTAATGCAAGCTAATAGTGGATCTATTGCAGGGTTGTCTCTGTGTGTGTATACATATGTCTTGGCTAGTAAGTCATTGGAAGCCCCATTGGAAAGGGCCAGTGTCCAGACTCCTTGTGCTCTGTTTATACCCACTGCATGTTTAATGGGACTAAACAGGAATCCAGTTCCTGTCCTCCTTCTGCAAACAAGCAGCGGGGTAGCTGTGCCTTAGTTGCAGGAAGGATAATGGAAACATCCATAGCTGTTCTATGTAAGGGATAGAGCGGACTAAACCCACTTTAAGCAATTTGCAGAAGAGTTCTTTCTATGGAAATGGTGGATTTTATGTTTGTCTTGGAAACTCCTGAAGCTTCCAGCAGGTTGTGGGTTGCGGTCCTTCTACTTGCTGTGCACGCAGGCAATAAGTTGTTTTCTTAGTGCTGATCAGATGTGATTCATTGTGAGTGTACCCCACAATGTCTAATATTGAATAAATTTGAAACCTTTGATACATCTTCCTTTGTCAGTTTGTTTCCAAAACTCACTTCTTCCATTAATTTCCAGGGCCGTAGGGATCTTTGTTTTTGTGCTGCTGATGCTGCCCCCAAACACGCACGCAAACACACAGCCAGTTACATCTCTGCCTGCCAGGCTTCAGGAACAAATCCCTTCTGCATGAGTGCGCAGCTCGCGCCGTCTTCTGCCCGCTCCTGCCAGGATTACAGGGGTTCATTAAGGTCTCATACATATGTGATATTTTAACTCAAATCGGCTATAATGAATTTCATCTGAATAAGCAGTGCCTTTTATATGCCATAAATTTTGCCTTTTTCTGTACCCACTAATACATTTCCCCCCTTAACATTTCAGTTAAATACTGATAAACTCCTCGACATTTAAATACTACTACAGCAGGCTCAGGGTGAAGAAGTGGGTCACACAGAGCTATCAAAAGAACTGTGACTTTTATAACTGACTGAATAGGAAGCTCTCTGCTACTCAGATTTCTGGGAGTATAACTGCCAGCACTGAAAAGAGAGAAATAAAGCATGCTGTTGTTTTAAAAGCATTTTGCGCACATGAGTTATCCTCTTTAGTGCTCTGGTGTGAAGAGGGTTAAACGTTGTTACTTCAGGTAGAGAAACTGAGGAAGGAGGCCTGTGTGTCCTGTTCTCCTGCATGGCTGTGGCTGAGTGCAGCCCACGAGCTTTGCACTGCCTTGGTGCCAAGCTTGGGCGCACAGCACAGCTGCTAAGTTACCTGATGGGATACTGCTGAGTCCAAGATCCTGTCAGCATAAAACTCTTGAGTGCTATTGCGTGGCGGTTGGAGCTAGTTAAGTTAGGTGGTGTCTCAAGTTACCTGTGTGGGAGGAGGTAGAGGGTTTTTTTCTCTTCTCTTTTCCCATCCCCCCAAGTCGTCTGCCCAAAATAGTTCTACTTGCTGGGGGGCAGGGGAACAAAACAACAAAAAATACAACCGAACAAACAAAAAACCCCAAACAGCAACAAGAAACAGTTTGATTTTTAGTTCTCCAATGAAAAGTCAGAATGTTTTCAAGAGGAAAAGGAAGTACTTTCATGATGTAAAAGAGAGTAAAAATAATGTTTGGGTTTTTTCTAAATATTTCTCCCCTCATCTTAATAGGCTTCTAATTGCATACAATATGCATATACTTAATATCTGTAACAGTTTTATCAAATATGTGCTGTATAATCCAGGAGTGACCCTACTGCACTATGGCTCAGATTCCTGCAATACTGAATGATTGTTAGAGTGGAAAAGTCTGTCTGGAGAATTGCTGTTGTGATTTTTTTAGTCCTGAAAATGCATTCAAGTGTTTTATGTGTATGCACTTCAATACTAGTTTTGCTTGGAGATTATCCTCTACAGATAAATCAGAATGTCTTTGTGGTTTGTGCAAATTCAGCTTCTTTATAAAGACACTTTGCATAGATCATTCCTCCATTTGAAATAATTTTACTGAAAAAGCGAATGTGATCATTACAAGACTTCCTTGCTTAATTTTGCATGGTAAAAGGAAGTGCTAAAGGTCATTTGGTGAGCAATTCTATCTAGGATTTTCTCCTACTAACTGTAAAATCACATGGTGTTAACGATTTACATAATCCCTAAAAAGCAGTAGTCCAGTTTTGTGCACTTGGAAACATGGAAGTTAGTGTAAACAGGCCAGTTGATTTATCCTGAGGTGTATATTACTGTAAAGCTGTGAAACAGAAGGCTGGGAAATGGCAAAATTTCTCGGTGTTCCTTTTGACTTAAGGAGATGGTGAATTGTGAGACCTCTTCTAGGAAATGGATTTCTGTTTTTCTGAGTCAATCTATAAAACTCCTTGAAATTGCCATCTTTTGGCTGTTAGCCAGGTAATTCAGTAAACACACTGGATTGATTATCTAAACCAGTTATTTTTTATGTTAATATTGGATTTGTGATACATAGTGCAACGTAACTTCTCTTCATATTCTTGAAATTCAGTCATGTATATTTAATCCTGTATCCACTTTCAGTGCTGAAGCAAATATATTTCTTTGACATATAGGTAGACCAAACATAGTTAATAGTAAGAACTCCTGCTGGTGTCTTCAAGCAGAAAATAAGCTGAAGTGTAGTGCCTTCCATGAAACTCTAGTTTGTCCTTCAGCAGAGGTCCTAAAAATAAGCAAGCAACAAGCAAGTATCATGCATGCTTTTTTTGTTTATTTGTACAGATGGTATTGAAGGTACAGCAAGCATTGAACTGTATTTTCCTTGCTGAAAAGGGAGATGTGCTTTTCTAGTCAGTGCCTAACCAGAGGAAAGCCTCACCTGGAGCAGTTGGCTGCCCAGATTGATACAATATAGCCTATTTTTTGAGGCAAAACCACTCCTCCTTTCACTTCCCAGCCAAGTACAAAATGGTTAGAGAAGATTCCTTTTAGGGTGATGGAAAAGAACATTGCTGCCTCTTGTCGAAGTGGACAGTTAAAGTGAACAGCAGCATAAAGATGGGAGGCAGGGGGAAGTTCACCTAGTTAGCCACTGTATTGATGCTTCTGGCTGTAGACCTGCTGAAATATCAGTCTGATTTGTAACACTTTCATGAATGTTTCCTGCTAATGAGAAGCAACCCCAGCAGAGACTTGTAAGCTGTATAACTCTTATTTTGATGAGCAATGTACGCTGAAAAGGGATTAATAGCAATGTATCTGTAAATAATAGTGGGGTCAATTCTCAAAATTAGCTTTTGGCCCTGTGATGGTAATTGTATTTAAAACCTTGCCTTCTGGAACCAGATGATTGTTTAAACTAAACAGATAAGATCAGTTTCCATCCCTAAATTTCCTAACAATACTAAATCCGTAAGAGAGATGGAAAATGTAATTTATCAGAGGAGTTTAAAGAACAAATAGCATTATTTCATGATTCTTGTGGAAGTTTCGATGGTTGATTATTGTTGATCATTTGTAGTTCTAAAAACAAATACCTAGTTATGCTTGCTTGATTTCAACTTTACTACTGAAGCTTGTTTTCCCACCTTCCATGGCATTCGAGAGTAACATATGTACCCTAATAACAAAAGACAGAAAAATATATTGTGCTAGTGCCTCATTGTATTATTCACTGTATAAACATCATAACGTTTGTAATGTTGCTATCCTCTGCACGTTATGCATTTCATTTTTAAGTAGCTGTCTCTCTTCTTGCATACCGTGATATTTTCAGGTTGCTGCAGAAACCAAATAGTAATTGTCTTTGTAACTAATTGTATTGCAGAGTTTTCTTTCCTTCTACTTAGAGAACCATAGCAAAAGTTTTAGTTTATTTGGGCTTCTTCTTACTTAGATACTTTACAGGTTGGTTTAAAACAAAACATATTTGAAAATAAGAAAAAAAACTCCACCCACACCCCCCAATGCTGACCCCCAAAATACCCAAACCAACCCACCACAGGTGTTTACTGGTTATGAGTTGTACAATAACCTGTGAACAAAGCTAGGTTCGGTATCTTACAATAACACCTTATGGCTTTTGACAAATGACTTAACTTCTGTTGATGAAGTTGGCAGCCAGAATGTGTAAGGCTGGATCCTCCGAGGCCTGCAGAAGTGCATCAGGTTATTCTAGTCATTACCTGACTCCTGCAGGTAATATATATTTCTCTTCATCTCTAAAATAAGTATGGTAATACTTCTCTGCCAGTCTCTCAGTGTGATCCGTGAGGATTAGTTATGTCTCTACAGCAGCACATGTAAGAGGTAAGCATGATTACAAAGAACAAGATGTGCAATTACACTGGAGGGGCAGCAAGCTGCAAGTGTCTCGTTACACTTACATGGCAGAGCAGCTGGCTGTTGAGCTGTCCTGACCTCTGCAGCCTAACCAGATTTCAGCACAGTTGGCTCATATGCAGACTACTCTGATTTCTCACGTCGGGACCTCTGTTTTCTTAAGGTGGCACCAGGTTGGGAAATACAAATGACAGCTACCCACTGGAGCTGTGCACTTCTCTTTCACTTCCCAGAGCAATCTGGGCACAGTGGCTGAAAGCACTTGTAGGTGATCATGCTTGCCAGAATGCTATTCTTCAGCAGTGTGAGGCTTAATGCTCTGGCCACATGCTTCTCCTATTACAGTCTTCACACCTTTGCTGGCACCATTTCATGCACATGAGACACGCTTCCTTGTAAGCTCTACCTTTCCCTGCTTGCTCTACTAAATCGTGCCCAAAAACTCAGTACTTGTCCAGGGTTAGGTAGAAGTCAGTCAAAAATAACTTTTATTTATTTTCTTTTGTGAGCTTCTGAGTACACCTCATTTATTCAGTTTTGCTTAGACTGTAAGCTTTTGAGAGCTTCCTGGGTCTTTTTTTCCCGTGGGCTGCTGATGCATTGTCAGTGTTTTAGCAGTATTAACCCCTGCTGACATTGTGATGGGTCTATCCTGAAATGCTTAAAGATCTTGTTTTTAGAGTTACCCTAGATTTGTTTAATGAACAAGATTAAACGTGTAAATGAAAGACAGTGCTCTCTTTCATTTGTAATCAGTGCTTTTTAAAGCCCTTTAAGTGGTTAAGTTATAGTGGCTGGTGAAATTAATAAGTGATAAGAAAGAGGATTTACTTGTGTTTCCATTAAGATCTACTCTGACTAATCAAATGAGATCACAATATTATCACTTTCTGAAGGCCATTGTTGGTGAATGTAACAAAGTGATTATTCTAGTGTCTTGCCTTAGGGAAAATCAGAATGACTGGGAAAAAAAGAAAAAAAAAGGTAAGAGGTGTGATGCAATGCTGTTAGGTAACACCTGTTTACTTGAAATGGATGTTAAATAGTGTTAAGTATTTAAACACACAACTCTGTGTTTTCACTTTGAAACATTAAAAAGGCACTGTGGTGCAAATAAAGGGCTAATATTTTCAGTAGAAATTAAAAAAAAAACACGATAGAAACTAATAAAATATGGGTGGGGGTTTTGGGTGTTCTGTGTTGGGGTTTTTTTGTTTTGTTTTTGTTTTTTTGTTTTGTTTGTTTGTTTCTGTTAAAAGTACAGGAAATAGGAACTCCAGGTTTAAGGGTTTAAGTGCTGATTTTTTAATTTGCTAACTTATATCTCTTAAAAAGCTTTATTAAAAAAAAAAACCAAACCCAACAAAACCCAAACCAAAAAACCCCCCAAAACCCAAGGTGCTGCAGCCTTTCTGGATATTAATGACATTTGAAGTCTATAATAACTGCAACAAATGTACTCTTGGGTGTATGTGGTCCTGTGGAATATTTATGGAATCAACACTGCACATGTAAACAGAGTGAAATAAGTGGGAATCTAAAGAGTTTGAATATTGTAGCACAATTTCAGTCAAAAGCAGTAGAGATCAAGTGTTCATTAAAATTAACCTCTTCAGAAAATTTTTTGAGATACATTTTTGTCCATACTGATTCTGCTAGTATCTCTCATAAGTGACACTATCAGCCAGTACTGGCAGGATTAAGTCCTTAAGGATATTAGAACTGCACAATTTTTATCTTGACTGTGTCCGGCTTGATGGGAGCCACTGCTTCTGGCTAAACTGTCCTGCAACACTCTGACTTGATTCATGTTCCTTAAATTCTGCACTAGGATTAACAGCATCTCCTGAAATCTCGTACACATTGACCTGGGAATATAGGCTAGTTAGAGAAGAATAGCACATTGGAGATTACAAGTGACAAGACAAAGTATAAATTTCAGAGTCCATCTGTTTTAAAGCTGTGAATTACAGTGTTTTTTTTCTGTTGAGCAAGAACTAAACTATTTGTCCTGCTGTTTGTTTGGTGTACTTCGGTGGTTCTTTTACATATATTGAGTCTTCCACATTTTAAGAGATATTTTTAGAGTGCAGATGCAGGGACAGTTTTTCTAAATCTTACGTAAATTGATGCTTTCAAGGAAGAAACAAAACAGATTCTGGTGTCCCCATCATAAGAAGGATGCAGAGCTATTGGTGGGAGTCCATACGAGGGCCACAAAGATGATCCAAGGGCTGGAACACCTCTGCAATAAGGATAGGCTGAGACAGCTGGGGTTCAACCTAGAGAAGAGCGTACTCTGGGGTGATCTTGTAGTTGCTTTACAATACCTGAAGAGATCCTACAGGAAGGCTGGAGAGGGACTTTTCATAAGGATGTCTAGTGATAGGACACAGGAGAATAGGTTTACATTGGATCTTAGGACAAATTTATTCAGCAGAAGGGTGGTGAGACTCTGGAATAGCTTGCCCAGGGAGGTTGTAGATGCCTCCTCCCTGAGGTTGTTCAAGGCCGGATTGAAGGAGGCCTTGAGCAACCAAGTGTAGTTGTGAGGTGTTCCTGCCCATGCCAGGCGGTTTGGAGTAAATGATCTCAAGGTCCCTTCCAACCCAAGCCATTCTATTAAAATCTCCTGTCCCTTCTGTGATGACAGGGTAAATTTTTGGGATGGTCATTCCTACAAAACTTAGGCACTCAAGTATTTTAAATGTGCAGATGACCCATGAAATCAGTACAAGTTCTAAATTAAGTTGTCATAGATTAAGTGATAAAAATGTATGGTCTCTGTGTCTTTCTTCCTTTGAGGTGCAAATACAAAAAAAGAACACTATGGGCAGGGAAGAAAGAAACCAGTCTGTAAAACTTGGAAAATAAAATGTTAAATTATACTTCATTGGTAACTTCAATACATACAGTAAATTTATTGTTATTCATGTATTATAGTGGAAAATCATATTTAGCCTCTCAAGGCCCCAGATGACCATCAGTGTACTGTCTGTAAGATTTTTTAGCTACATCTGTGAAATAAGTAATAATTGTATGGTAATGCTTTTGTGCCCCAAATTTCATTCATTTTTCTGGGAACGTTAAGTGGTTGAGCTCCTGGTTTACTGTGTGTATCAATCAGGTTTAATCCATACATAAAATGAAAACTGTTTTTCACATTTTCCTAAAAATGTTACGTGGTGATATGGTTAAAACAAGGTATATTTAGAACAAATTTATACTCTGTTTCTGTAGATAATAATGCTAGACACTTCTGATGTATCACAGCAGGAACAAGTAGTAGCTGTAACCATTGTCATCAGAGTCCTTTCTTCTATGGTTATGTTCTCTACTGCTAATCAATCATGGTGGGTCCTGTGCAGGAAGGTATCTGTGATTGGGGTTATTGGGGTTTGCTTCATGTTTTACTTGGCCCTTGCTGGTCTGCTGCTGATAGCTCAGGATACTTCTGTCAAAGTACCGGTGCAGGTACTTGATTAGAGGTGTCAAGGAAGCTGGTTAGCTACTGTAAAGCACTTGGTAAATAATAAGCAGTCGTAGAAAAAGGATTATGATGATGTTGAAATGTAATTAATTCTTCTAATAAAACTATGAATAATTAACTTGCAAATAAAGAACTCAGATCTGGGGGGTTCTGTCTGTAAGAATCAAAAGACTTTTTTGTGGTTGTATTTTCAGTTTCTGGAAGAACTTATTTTCATTATGTGGAATTACCTATTATGCAAACTCACTTGATTGAGTACTTTAAAACAAACATGGCTTTGTAGTAACTTGCTTTTTCCCTGAAGAATTCATGTGCCCTTTTTTGGACTCAGCATTGTACTGCTTCATGTGGTTTTGCCTTTGGTATACAACCCACTGTGATCCAGCTCCACACTTGATTAAATGGCATTATGAACTCGCTAATTATAATACTTTCACTTTAGTATACTCAAAAGGGTTGGCTTTGGTGGATAGTAGTAAAAACAGTATCCAATGTCAATGCACTATTCTAATCTTTTTTTGTAGTATTAATGCGTGCATTGTGATCTTGCCTTCTGATCAACATCATGGAGTTAAATATGATCATGACCCTATTCATAATGAAGTGATGGTGCCTTTCAGAAATGCTTTACTATTCAACTAATAGATTTTAGTTTTATTACAATGGCAAAGTCTGTGTTGAAATAGGTGTATCTTACATGAAGGCAATGTCCAAAATACAAAGTAAAGAGCTGCTTTTCTTCTTTTTTGAACGGATGTGAAGCAACCGTTAAGATACATCTTTTTCAAGCCAGATTTTGTTAGGGAAGAAAAATAGATAATAAGGTTTTGTGGGTTTTGTAGCTAATCTGGAGTCTGGAATCACAACAACAAAGATGTTTGGTGCAGTGTTGGAAGCCTGGCTTTGGTTTTATTTCCCTTCAACTTAATTAACTACTTGAACAGTAGTGAAGTTTCTGCATGGTCATTTCTATCTGTGGATTTGCCACTTAGGTACAAATTCTTCGACAAGAAATTGCAGAGGTCATCAATAGGGTTTCACTTCATTGGTGATAATGTTAAAGTCTGTAAAACTGTTCACACGGTGCTATTTTCAGACAAAGATTGTGTTGTTTTTAGTAGTATAATAGCAATAAGGAGAGTTTATGTCCCTATTGAGTAAAGCTGTTTTAGTCCAGAGAATCTGATTGAGAAAAGAACAAGAATCTGCAGAAACTAGTCTGGGATGAAGGATGTAGTTTAGATTTTACGAGAGACAGAGGAACAGTAAGTCCAAACTGTGGTGAAGGTGTTGTTGAGAATGAAATTGTGCATTGTAATGGAGATCCATAGGATGTAGGAAAAAGAAGGAATAAAGCATAAGAATTGGAATGAATGAGTATGCTCAGTAGAGGAGTGGGATAAAAGTCGATGAAGTGCTGAAGAAAATACATAACAGGGAATCAGTGTACCCAAAAGCATGTAGTAGTTACTCCAGGTGCAGGAGCAATGTGGTCTCCTGCTTCTTGAAAGCAAAGAGCAGACTTTCCCGTTGCTCTTGCCTCCCTTTCAGCAGACTTCTTGGGTAGTCGAGTGACAGGTGACATGATTGCTCCTCCCGACAATGCTTTTAGCTAGTGGCTGAGCTCTGGAAGACCCAAGTCTTTTGTCTCCTTCCCAAAGGCAGCAGTGAGCTGAAATGGGATATGCATCCAGGTGTGCTGAGGCTGAAGAGTTCTTTGGAACAACCAGCATGGGGTTGTGGCCTGCATCTGTACAGGTGTTGCATGAGTTAAATGCTTTGCGTTTTCTTAAAACTGAAACAGTATCTTTAAGGCACCCCAAAGTATAAAACAAAACTGAGAAACCTGAGTGACAAAACCCAAACCATTGAGTTTATTTAGATGCTTGTTTAGCCTGGTCAGTGAATCATCATCTTTAAGGATATTTTGTCCTGCAAATCAGAATTGCAGGCTGCTCTTTTGTGTGTTTGCACCAGTGATTTTGTGGTAGGCTGGCACTGGCAGAGTCACTGGGCTGAAACCAAGTGTTGGTGGCTGGCAGGCGTGGCAACCAACATGTGTAACTGCAGTTGGGTATAAAGAGAGCCCTTGTGCATACTGAAAAGAGGTGACACTGTAAGTTTGGAACCATTGAAACCATCCTTTGCCTTTGAGTTTAAAAAGCTGTAATTTTTTAAAACTAAGTTCAATACCTAGTTTGAGGTCTTCAACACAGTTTGATGTGTATAGGATTTTGTAGGAGGTACAGGGAAGGTAGTTTTGGGGCAAAGCAGATCACTGGCAAATTGAGCATTGTTTATGTGTGTGCCAAATTACTCATAGAAGCCTTTTGGCTGGGCTCTAGTCGTTCTGTCTTGGGTGATATTCTGATGTATTTTAAACTAATAATGTGCATTAGTTAAGGGGAAAATGTAGTACTGTTTGCTTACATCATACATGGTAAAATTAGTAACCAAATTAATAACAGCTCAGATTTCAAGCTCACACTGGAAGCTAGTTGCATGGCAGTACTGTACAGGGAAGAACCAGCCAGCTTAGTTTTTATACTGTGCTCGTTAATATTTTCCTCCTTCTTCTGTCTTTTATGTTGACATTAACATTAATTAGTTACTTGCAGCATCCAAAATGTATTGGTGAAAGCTTGCAAACCTGATGTGCTTTTGTAAAACTAGTTTCCTGCTTTAAGCAGATATTTCTCTAGTAATTGACACAAACCAGCCTCAGATTGGGAGGCAGAGGCAAGCTGGCTGTATGATTAATTCACCATCTTCTGTGGTTATTTCATGTTAATAGTAAAGAGAAGACTAAATATGAGGCCAGATGCTCCACCTGTGTCCTCATAATAAGATCTGGCCTAAATAATTTATTAAGGTGCTATCTTGTACATTCTCTTCAGCTAGAGAAGAGCTACCATAAAAACAATATAATTAAAAAACATTCCCCTTCTCTACCTTTATGTTTGTTAAAATGCTGGAACACTACAGGCAATCCTAATACTGATGGGAAATGCAAACTGCCTATGCTAACACTACAGGTTGTATATTGCACTATGGGGAAAAATCACTCCTTTGGAACTGTGTTACAAAGTGACTCATTGTATGTTCTAAGGACACATTGAAGTGGTTGGTTTGTGGTTTGTTTGGTGGATTGGTGTGGGGTTTGGTTGGTTGGGTTTTTGTTTTTTTGTTTTTTTTGTTTTTTTGTTTTTTTTTTTAAAAAGATTCATAAATGGACTCTTGTTATTCCAGATAACCTGGAGATAAGAAAATAACATCAAATAAGATCTGATGCCAAATAACGTTTTTTCTTTGAGGGGAAAATTAGTTACCTGATGCCACCCTTGTGGCTTTAGTGTGGTCTCCCAAATGGCACAGAAGCTTATTAATTTAAATACTGACTTTGAAACAGCTAATATTCCCTTCTACCTTACAAAGTAGCTAATCCTCCTGACTTTACCTGTTTTGTTTTCTGATTTTCCTTTTTGTGTAGGAATGTCTAAATATTATAAGAGATCAGGTGGTTTCTGTCTAAGTAATGGATTGCTTCAGGCCTTAAAAATGATGCCTGTTTATGGGCCTGCCATCTGCAGGAGCAGCAGCCTATCATAAAGTTACTGTATTGATCTGTCACTACTGCTGTCTTGTCAGCCAAATGAAAAATGGCTTAAACTCATAACCTGGGCCAGTGGTTTTCTTATTGTAAGCCAGACAAAAATGCTATTGATCTCTACAGAAATGTTCTTTTCACAGCTTGCCAGCATCAACACGCTGTTGTCCTTACTTAGGGCTAATTAGCTAATAATTTAATGCAACTGAGACAGCAGTCTCAGTTCAATTTAGCAGCAAGGGAATATGCTGTAACTTTAAAAGTATGGGACCTTTATAAAGCATGGTCACAATTGCAATGCTTGTCTCAAATTTTACGCTGACTTCAAGTATCACTTTCTCTATGTTAAAGAATAATGGTCTAGTTAGATTGAGGTGTGCTGTCACTTCAGGATTTATAAGAAACAAAACCCAGATGCAATGCTGGTATATGTGGGCATGTATAGTATTCCTAGTTATGCACTTGTACTTAAGCTTTATGATTGTGTCTTGAGTGAAATCACATAGTTCATTGAATTAATCATGGGAGCTCTGTGGTTTGTGAGCTACAGACTAGACAGATTCAGTCAGATCTGAGAAACAGGTAATTATACACTTTTTGTTGATTAATTTTTTGGTAAAACACCACCCAAACAAAAAATATACTCAGAAGTTGTTTTATATGATGAATCTTTCTTCCTAAGAAATATGTCTTCTTGGTCCTCTTACTGCTATGGAGGCCAGAAGGTTGCAAGGAAATTCAGATTTGAAGCATAGGAAGGATGTTGGTGAGACACTGAAACAGGTTGCCCAGGGAGGTTGTGAGTGTTCCCTCCCTAGAGGTGTTCAAGGCCAGGTTGGACAAGTCCTTGAGTGACCTGTACTAGTGGGAGGTGTCCCTGCCTATGGCAGGGGGTTAGAACTAGATAATCCTTGAGGTAGGTCCCTTCCAACCTTACCATTCTATGATTCTATGTAATATGCTCACACATGTTGAAAACTCATAGGAGTCTTCCACAAGGTTTATGAGTCTTTTTAATTCAAGCATTTCCATAATTCATGTGTGCGAATGGTGATCGTTTGCTTCCAGTCCCTAGCTACCTATTAGAAGCAACTTAATACAACTTCAGATGAAAAGATGGCTTTAATGTCATTCAACCCATGTTTAATTTTGTGGAGATTCTTCCACTTTATCTCGTACTTTCATGTTAGTGAAAGATGTAGCCTGTACACTGTTTCTTTTAGAATAAGCAGTAATAAAACCTTCTGAAATATGGTTATAGGGATTTTGCCAAAAAGACATGGCAGACGTAATCTAACAGTTTCCAGCTGTTACATAGGGTTTTTAAAGTCCCTGACCGAAGGCAGCTTCTTCTTTGTACTTTGACCAGCCAGCGTAGGCCATGTCTTAGTTTGTATTTTAGAATTATGTGTGATTCAAGTTGTATGTTTGTTTTCTGTTTCACTTTGCTGGGCATGGCACAAGGCAGGGTATATATACAAGAGGCAGAACAGAACAAAACAGGTAATCCTCAGATAGGTTATTCTTTAAATTTCATACATAAATTTCTCTGAAATGTGGGTGCATATGTTTAATTTCATATATGAAAAAGGCCTTTAAACTATGAGGACACTTAAAATTTGCTTGAAATAAGGGAACTTTTAATCTCTGAAAGCATCCCTGTAGTGCAATTAACTATTCTGATGGCCCGACGACTCAACAGATGCTTCTGTAAACTAGAACACATCTGTCAGATTACAGAACTGATAGGCCACTATATGTGATTTAAAATGACTGCCCATAAATGGACATGTTGTGATAAATATCATATAGATGGCAAAGATATTCATCTTTTTTATAATCTTGTAATAACATTTCATAAAGCACTATTCGTTGTCACTTTCCGGAGGTTACAATAGTCAGGTGAAATGTGCAACTCTTCCTTCATATTTCTGTTAACTTGTTTGGATTTTTATCCATCTTATTGGCTCCTTTTTAATTCATGCAGGCTGTTGAGTGGTGTTTTTAATAGAATGGTAGAACTAAAGATTTTTCTAAGCCTTTCTGAAGATTCCCGGTAGCCAATTCAAATGATTTGAGGCTGCACTCCATCTGCCTAGGAAAGAAAGAAAATACATTAGTAGTCCACACATGAGCAGCTTATTAGTTCTTTTAGTGTGTGCAGTACTGTGATTCAGGACTGATCTAAAATATTCATCCACAATTACTGGTGAAGCACAGTTCAAAATGCTTAAATCTGTGGGTTTGACTGCGAAATTTAAGGAAAATTAGCTGCAAATTGATTCTGTATGTAATTAATGAAACATTTCAGTCTTATGTAAATATTAAATGCTTGGGTATTTCCCCCCGCTGTTTTTTGCTTTTCTCTTACAGCCCTCCCCCTCCCTGACCTCCATTATGTATTTGTTTGTTTTATAGGATGGTGGGTGGGCTGGCATAGGGGCATATTCTCTTGGGAGGAAAAATTAATACTGAGTCCTGTGACTCATTCATGGAGCAAACAGCTGTTCTCCCTCTAATTCACCCCTCCTCAGATGTCCGTCCCACCCTCAGAGAGGAGCTGCCAAAAGACAATGTTTCCCTCTGCCTCAGTTGCCGGAATTCTCTGCCCGCTTTCTTAACGAAAATGTCCTTTCCTCACCGGGCCCCCTGTGCACTTGTGAAGCAGAGGCGTGGATACGGCCCGCTGGCCAGCTCTGCCGCGGGCACCCCCTCTCCCGGAGGGACTTCGCCGGGGTCTCTGGCAGCCATATCTCAGGGTGTCTGAGCAAGATTTTCCAGGGGTCACTTCTTACAGAGGAGTGGCTTGGCCACAGCAGCGCCTGTTTGAAACTGGGACTAGATGCTAGTGGATTGAATATGGGTTAAAAGCTTTTGGCGTGTTGGAGAGAAAGGGCTTTTGAGGACAGGAGAGAAGCGAGTGGATATTTATGCAGATACAGGGAGTGAGGTCGGTGAGGCAGTGCTGGGGTTTTGTTCGGGAGGGATCTCTCCCTCCCGCTTTCAGTGTCACAGAAAATTAATTCGAGTTTTACAAATGCTATCAGTGGAAGAGTTTAGAAACAGCCTGCAGTGAAACTTGAAAATCCCGAGGCAACTTCAGCTTGTTTTGAAACGACTGTCTTTCTAGCTCAAATGTTCACACAGAACACAAATTGTGCAACGTTGCCTGTTCTTGGCTGCCTCCCCGAGCTGCCAATAACCTCAAGTTTCAGCGTGTGCAGCCTGGCAGGGCTTGGCGGGAGGAGAGGCCTTGGACCCTGCCCTGCAGCCCTCCAGGGGACCAGAAAACCGGGATCCAGGGATACCAGTTTGGAGTACTTGCATAATGGCTTGTGTGATAGACAGGAAGGAGCACTTCTCTGCTGTGACCAAATGATTTAAAGAGAAGATGGGGAGAAAGACTGCTTCTAGCTATTGAATCCCAAGATATGATTCTTCTTCTGAGGCATCTGTGCAATTATTCCTTTCAACGCTTTTATTTCTATGAGATTAATTTGCATAAAAGACTTGGATCTCTGAAGTTGTGTTTACCTGCATCTTACTTGGGTCGTGGTGTTGCAGCTTTCCTGCTGTTCTCTCCCCTGATTTTAGGGCTGGGTTTTTTTCCCCACCACAAGCAGAAATAATGTAGATGTATCACAGGCAGCTATAAGATGTTTACTCTGGTACTCTGCTTAAGTAGTAATGCCATAAAGATCTAAAAGAAATATTCTCCTGTCAAAGGTAAGATGTTTGTTAGTCTCAGCGTTGATGGCTTAATTTTTAGTATTCCTGGGTGGTTTATACCTTGACGTTTCTTATGACCTACAATTAAAATTACTTTAGTGAAATCTCAACTTATATCCACATTGCTGAGTGTGGTTGACTGTCTCTAGGGAGAACCTTGAACTGCTCACTAAATCAATTTGTTCTTTTCTCAAAACAGATTAAATATGTTTTACCACTTTAAATTGAAAAATAGCCTCATATGACATAACTGCTACATGTAAAATTAAAAATGCACGCTATGCATTTTGAAGGGTAGTAATTTTGATGCCAATGCTGTACTAATGGTATTCCACCAGAGAGAGAAACGAATAGTTAAAAAACAAGCATGTCTAATCCTGTCTTGCTGTTCTGCTAGTCTTGTTTGAGAATTAAGTTGATGGCACACTACTTGGGTGGGTGCTAACTGCTAGATGTGGCAATAATCTTCTTTAGCAGAACCTGAGACATTCTGCTTCCACTGTACTGCCTGCCTGGAGTTAGTTGTTTTGGTTTTGGTTTTTTTTTAAATAAATTCATCTTGTTCATGCATACCGCTTTCTTTTAAAGTCAGCCTTCTACCTATTCTTTTAGCAAGCTTAGTTGCAGAACTTGTTTGTGACTCACCCTCTACCCTTAGTTGATACTTCAAGTATAATTTTAGTAGACTACTCCTGCCTACGATTTATTTTGTATCCATCACACAGGAGAAGAAGAGAAGAAATCAGTTGTTTCTGCTGCACTGTGGATCTGTGGAGGATATGGAGGCAGGTGTATATAGGGAGAGTCAGATGCACTGACTCTGCTAGAAGCAGCCTTTGTTCCTTGGAACCACTTCATGGCTGTGTTTGTGTGGGTTATTGTTTGAGGCTGTGTCAGTACAGTAAGATATAAGGGAAAAGGGAGGCAAAAAACTTTTCTGAAATAAAACAAACTGAAAAAGGTGCCATGGAAAGAGATGGCAAATGGTCTCTAATAATGGGATTTTACAGAAGATGTTCGATCTCCAGAACAATGGTTCAGTTTAAGCTAAGGTTAGCAGTGTTCATTACCCTATGCCTGTGAGTTGGCAATTCAATCCTCTTGAGTCTTCCAGGAGAATTGTATGTAGTAACAATGTGATACAGCAGCTACAGCGTTCAGCACAGCAAGCTTTGCCATCACAGCCCCCTGCAGTTCACCCTGGGACAGTATGCTCCTCTTCTGGGAACAAACTCCTATAGCATAAGAGTGCTGGCCAAGGGTTTGCTTGAGAATTTGAGAGGTGTGAGTAGCTCAGGTGGGATGCAGGCAGGGGGCTGATTCCAGAACTCATGGTGGCAGGAAGGAGGATGCCATTTGGTAGTGCGAGTTGAGGAACACTGGTTTCCAGTATAGCACGGGTACTTTTGGGGGGGTTTCCTGCTGCTTGTGTCTGGATGGAATGTTCATCCTTTATCAGATTAATGTTCTCAGCCATGTGGCTGCTGCATTTTGGTGTGACATTTTTGTGCTTTATGGTTCTTGTTTTAATAAGAATTATTGAGGACCTAGTTTTGGTGCAAGTAAAGTTGAGTGTCTGAAGCTGCAATCTCTCTGTCCATGCCCTTCCCTTCAGTTTCCGTCTTTAGATCTTCGCTCTCCTTCATTACCTCATCTCTGCCTAGGAAAAAACGGCTTTGAACTTAGCCCCTCTCTCTTCCCCCCCCCTCCCCCCAAATCCCCTACCTATTTTGCACTCCTTATTTTAGCAACATCTTATGTTTCTCTTTCATATATAAAGCTAGAAAACTACCCCTTTTTCAACAGATGACAGTATCTGACACTCATCAGGTATAGACTCAATGTTGAACTTGGTTGCTTTAGAATTTCAAGAAAGCTCAAGTTTTTAAAAACTTGCAAGTCGATGGTTGTCTATGATACTTAACAAAGACTATGTGTAATATTTAAACACTCAGTAGAACATTGTAAATTTTCCCACATAGCAGAAGTATGCTTGTTGCCTGGTAAACTTACTTAGGAAGTGCAGCACTTTGTATTCTTCACTTATGAGATAGGGATTGCTGACATGCTATGGTTTCACAGAAATTTTGAGTTTGAACATATGCTGCAGTTCAAGAAGAGTAATACTGAAAATTGGAAATAACTGGGAAAGGTAGAAATGCAGTGCACCTGCATTACTTATTTCTGTAAGAAGATTGTACAGCACACAACTATCTTTGCAGCGTTTCTGTTTTCCAAGAATTTCTGTATGTGTGTTTAGTATTTGCTACCTCTTCATTTTTGTTTAGTTATATAGAAGTCAAGTGGTATTTTGTGTATGGAAGCTGCCCTTAGTTTTGCCCTTAGTTACCCTTAGAATTTTGGGGGTTTACTCTTATTTCAATCCAGCACAGGCTGAGTGCTAAGGTGTAGACAATGGGATACTCTGTGGTCCATCTTACTTTCCTCAGAGGATAAGGCTGAGGAAGATATATGGGACTCCAGGAAGACCTGCCGTAGTCAAGGAAAATCTATAACAGATTAATCTCTAAGAATTGAATTCCAAATGGTGGGAGCATGATGTGATGAGAAAGCAGAAAAAGTTTGTGCTTGACCCAAGCCTACCGCAATGATATGTCTAGGGCTTCAGAACCCTACACATGAGCTCTATGCTGTGTAGCTTCCCTGTTGGATTTGTTCCAGTTTGCCTGTTCAGTGTTTCTTGTATGCTTTAATTTTAGGACTTGCTGTGATGCAGTCTGCTCTGGGTGTTTCCCTTATGTATATTGACCTTTTCCATTGATTCATCTTGGCAAAATCTCTTAAGAGCCAGAGCACTGTGCTAAAAGAAAAATATTGCAGCTGTGTGGTATTATATTCTGCCTAAATTGCTGTATTTGGTGGTAGGGGCTGCACGGTGTGGAGCATTGCCAGGGCTACCTTTCAGGAATGCCCCTGAGAGTGAGACTGCCTCAGACTGGAGCGAGGGCACTCATGAGGGATAGGGATCAGTGGAGTCCAGGCTAGGACTGAGAAAACCAATCAAATGAAGCAATAAGGAGCAGTGGAAGAACAAATGAGAAGTGGGGAGGAGCATATGGAAACCATTGCACACGCAACCCACAGCTTCCTACGCTGCCCGTCACCTTGCCAAAGGCATTGGGCTGGACTGAGGCATGGTGGAAGCAAGGGAAGTTAGGCTAGGAAAAGGAGAGAGGTGGAGCTTGACTGAAGTTGAACTTTGGGAAAAGGGAGGAAAAGAGTTTCCCTGAGTGTTTGCTGAACCACTTAGTCTCCTGTTTTCACTTCAGGTCCTGAAAGAACAATTAGAAGTGTATTAATCAGCAATAAATTAAAAAAAATAAAATTTGCTGAGTTGAGATTGTTTTGCCCACGATGCTCAGACAACAAATTTGAGGGATTCTTGTACTACTTTTTCAGTTGTCAAGTCTTTGTAGATCACCTTAATCACCCTTACAGCTTTGCTGTTGAACTTGGGAAACCTAGAGGTAGATCTTTGTAAACAATCTGAAAGCTGAAATCTTTAGGCAATGATGAGACTTTGGATAACTGGCTTCAAGGGAAAATTCCTAGTATTGCAGGAAAGACGAAGTTGGCAGCCCTGCTGTGAGGTCTGTCCTTCCTCCTTTCAGCTTCCACAGCCTTCCCTGCTCGTGCTGGTGGCCTCCCTCACCCTATTGATTTTTAGGGTGTAATGTGTTTGGAGCGAGGGCTTCGTCTGTTATATGCTTGTAATGCGCCACATATGTGCTGCTGTAGAAGTAACCTCATAGGAAGTGCCGAAGCTGTGTGGACCCTAAAAAACTTTGCCAAAAAGGGGGCATTTTTGTGCTTCCTCTGCTGAACCCAGTAGGGCAGGAAGTGAGCCCCAGACCCAGTGTGCCCTTTTCCCAGCTCAACCCCAACAACCTCCATACTAGGCACTGGTTAATATTTACAGGAAGGACATGGGTCTTTTCTGTGTCTGCTCTTGCAGTTGAACTGCAGATGAATGTGAAAAGGGTGGAGATTGCGTAGCGTCGACCAGTGACACAGTGAGGCCATGGTTTGGCACCTGAAAAGGGTGGCTCATGCTGGAGGTAACGTTTCCAGTTCCACTTATATATTCCCATTTTTTGGTGTGGCCCACCACTCCCAAACTGTGGCAGACTGTTTTGGGAATCTTCCTAGAAATGAGGGAAGAGATCAAACTTCAATGAAAAACTAATTTGAGAGCTAGCTTGAGGCTATGGGATCAGGTTAGGGCATCACTGGGGAAAGATGGTAGAGCCACTGAGCAACAGGTTGCTTGGTGAAACCAGAGAGCAGATGCTTGTGGTGACAGTACCAGTGCCTTCAGAAAAATCTTGAATCTGATTTGTGAAAGGATTGGGTGGTCTGCAGTGTGATTTCACAGAAATGTTAATGGGATAGCCCTTGTAAGAGGTGCTTTATAAAACAAAGTGGGAATTGCAGTGCCAGTTTTACAGATGAGGAGATCGAAAGCACAGAGGAGAGAGAAGTGTTTGCTTGGTGTGTTGCAGCAGTGCAGTTAAAGCTGGTTTAAACAGCCTGTGCTCCTGCCCTTTGCCATCATGGTTGATTGCTTCTGTATTGTATTGGCACAGCTGTTTACAAGGCAACATGCTGAAGCCCCAATCTGGCTAGCCATGCAGCTGCACAAATGCAGAGTTGGAAGCAAGCATGCTAGAGAGAGAAACAAGAGGTGAAGTTTAAGATGCAAAGTAAATGCTACAGTTTGATTTGCCAAAGTCCTATCCCATAACACTTGGAATAGTACCTAACTCCAGAGGCAAACAGCGCAAAAGTTTATCCTTTGGAGAAACAGACTTAGAAGTTGATTAAATAATTAATTCCAACTTCATTAAAGATCTTGTCTGTGTTAGATGAGAAAGTCATGTTAACACATACTAAATCTGTATCAGTTAACATGTTTTTACTGGCTTGTATGAAGCAGAACAAAAGGCCTGGGGAAAACTTCTGAATGAGAATAAATATGTTCTGGGGGAAAACATTCACAATTTAATGAGGCCTTAAAAGCCAATCATTCACCCATGGTGCCTGTCAATAAGTAACTTCTCTAAAGTTGCCATTCGTTTTGAGAGGAGACCAGCAGAGTTCTGTCTGAAGCAGTTGATCTGTACATGTTGGAGTGGGTTGGCTGTTTCTAACACATTGGTTTTGGACATGTATTTATTCCTTATAAATTATCAGTGAACAGAATAAATATGACTGCAGACCAAATATTGAATGTGACTAGAAAGTTATGTGTAATAACTTGAGATTTTTCCTTCTTCGTTTGTGAAGTCACATGAGTTACGCATCATATGAGTTGTTATGAAAGTTCTTCCACAGCTGGTCTTTGGAGAATGAAACTGGACTGCCTGAAAATTGTATGCCTTCATTTTTTCCCTAATACATGCCTTTTTGTGTTTGATGGGATTTTTTTTTTCTTTTTTTGCATGAAATTTATTTGGAAGTTAGTCAAAAGAACAGCAAAACTTAGTAATTATGTTCCTTCCGTCAAGATTTGCTGAATTTTGGAGCCTAATGGTATAAGGCTGTGACAAAATGCATACTGCCCATAAACATTCCCATCTTCCTTTGCAGTCTTTATAATTAAAGAGCCTTTCCTAGAAGTTGCAGTGCTCTGCCAATGTAGTCCATAAACTTGCTTTGCTTTGCTTCAGACAGGATGGGGGTTTTGAGGTATTTTGACATGTTCGCTTAAGCTAAGTTTGGAGGTTAGTTTCTTTTTTTATTGGCACTTATCTCGCAACAGTCAACAAGTAACCTTTATAAAAAGATGGAAAAAAAAAATCAGCAATATCTTTAAGTAAAAAAACCAAACAAAAAAACCCCAAAACAAAAAAAAAAAAAAAACCCCACCAACCCAAAAAAAACCAAACCCACAAGACAACAAACTATTTGACTTGGGAAAGTTTGATATGAAGCTCAACAGAGTTCTCGCTATCTTTTCCTCATTGTTACAGGCAAGAAAACCTGTAAGACTTAAACTGCTGGAGTGAGTCCCAAAAGGGTGGCAAAGCTTGAACTGAAACCTTGACCCAGCCTCAGATCTGATTTTCCAGGCTTGGTCCTGGGACTCCTAAATGTTCTTAATTCATTTTAAGTCTGTTAAGTGAACTTTAAATGCTGTCATCTTATGCAGGAGAGCGGAAGTGTAATGTGTCTTTATTTTTATTGCAGGAAAATGGATCTTGTTATGTAAGGGTGTTGAGGAAACAGTCCCCAGCTACCAAGAGGAAGAAAGGCCAGTGGGAACTACTCGGGTAGGAAAACTTTATGCACTATGAGGCAGTAAAAACGCTTGTGGTCCTTCAGTCTTTTTCCAGGTGCTGCATCATGTTTTATGCTTTAATGGCTGATCTGGTCACTATCAAAGTTTATTTTTTGTTTTAAGAAGCAGTCCTATTTGGTCAATTGATTGCAACCACAAAACACTGCAAGCAAAGTCCTCAGCATAAACATTCCTTGGGCTATCCCTGGTGCAATATTGATCCTGATACAGAACACAAACAAATTACTCTTTGCATGAGCCATTGAAGCTATAAAACAAAGCAATAATATGTTCTTCCTGCTGCCAATAACTGTGTATTTATAATAAACAAAGTAGAAATCCCTGAGTACAAATGAACAGTAGTTTCAATAATGTGTTCAATAGCACATGTCCAGAATTATAAAAAAAATCAACATACAGAGCGCACTCCGGGGTTTCTGTTGCCTCCCCACCTTAAGAAAAAGAATATTTGCAAACTTGTTGATGTTTTTGTTTGGGTTTTGGGGAGTTTAAGATGTTTTAAGTATTTTATAAAGCAGTAAATAATCTCATTTTTGCAGTAGTTCTAGTGTAGTTCAAAGCTTCTCAAGAGTTTGGTGCACACCTTAATTTTCTTGTGGGCCAGCTGCCTTTCCTTACACTCTTATGTGGTCATCTCCACTTTCATTCCATGTCATTTTCTTACATTGGTAAACAGCATTAAAGACACTTTAATGTATTGGTTAATTGTTTTGGATGCCGCTTAAATCAGGAGGGGAGGATTTAGTACACTTGCATCCATCACCACCAAGGGTGCATGGATGATAACTTAACCTACAGGAAAGAAGTTTATCACCATGAGAATGTAAATTTATTATTTTTTAATTTGAGTTTTCTTTACTATGCTCGTACAATCCTACTCCCTCTCATCCATATTTTCAATGCTGCACTTTGATGAGCTACAGACAGCTGACCTGAAGGCATTTCTTGATGAACATTTCTGTCTAATCTCAGCCTTGAAAAACTCAACCTTTTCAAGAGCTGTATGGGAGAAAAATGTGTAAGACTAATAGTTACAGGCTGAAAGAGAGGGGAGAAGAAAGACTAAAGTGTAAAACTTGCTTCCAGCAGAAATGCCATCCGTTTTTTACCTCTGATAATTAGAAACATTTCTGACGTGGCTACAAAACCTAAGTTAGTGCTGTGTGCCTGCTGTTTACTGTGCTCTTGTATTGCGGGACTGTTTTCCTTTTTGTGTGGTGATGCTTTGTTCTATTTTGTTGTAATACAAAGCACAAATTGCATCTGATACTTAGCTATTGCGTTATGATTCATCCATAGTTCTACATTTTAAATGATTGCTTGCAAGTACTTAACATACGGTGGCTTGTTATTCATGCTCACATTTTCAATACTTTTCCCACAATGTTTAGCAAAGCTCATGTGCATAAATCCTTTCATTAGTAGTCCTAATTGAAATCATACTGGAAGACTAGAAGGAGAAGTTTTAACTGTGTCCATTTTTTCCATGAAAAGGTTTTGGCTATATTAAGAAATAAAATAGTACTGATTGTAACTCCAATAGGAGTTCTAGAGGACATCACAAATACTTTTTTGTAGTGCCTTAAAGAGTATGCTGATTTTATGCTCCCTAAATGTGGGTCTAAGACTTTGATCTTTTCTTCTAAAAATGATGTGTACAGGCACAATAATGCAGCAATTTTTTAAAATGCTGCCCTCCCCTCAAACCAAACCAAAACCACAAACCACCACCAACAGAAAAACAAAATAAAACAACCAAACAAAAAAAACCCACCAAAATCAACCCACAACCGAAAAAACACACACATGTGAAAGCAACCAGCCTGTTTTAAAACTGTTCTTGAAAATTTCCTGGAGATTCCCCTAGATTTGGGTCCTGGCTTAAAGTAGTAAAATCACTTTTCTGTTCCGTGAAGAAACTTGGGAAAGAAGTTCCTTGGTGTGCCTTTGGGTCACGTGGCCTCACTGCTGTAGAGCTGGAATGTTTGCCATGGTATTTCCGGAGGCTTTGTAAACACGCAGAAAGAACAAAGGAGGCTATGAGGATTTTTTTGAAATCGTTATTATTTTGTAATTATTATACCCTCCTGCATTCTCCTCACCACCTCCCCCTCCTTTTCTTTTTTTCCTGTCTGAATTCATTACATTTTAAGTGTGGGTATTTTTAGGATTTCAGATGTGTTTTTAATCTGATCAGTCCAAAGAATTTTAAGAATTCATCTTTTGTTTTTAAGAGGAAAAAAAGTTAAAATATATTTGGCAATTTTTTAATATCTGAATTTGTCTGGAATTATTCATTACTTAATGTAATACCTGGCAACCTACATATTAAGCCTAACTCTGCCATTTAGATGGTCTTAATGTTTTTCCTTTTGGCATGTGTGACTGTGAGTGGCATTCAGTAATCTGAGTTGATATCTGTCATCTTGTAAGCTAGAGTAACGCAAACAAAAAATGAGTACTCAAACAAGAGTTACAGTGAAGAGCCATTTCCTAAGTCCTTCTGTGGTGATGTAGAATCCCCAAGTCAAATCAGAAAAGCAGGGAATTAGTTCTGGCTCCTGGGATATGAGGGTTAAGATTATGCAAACCTTTTCTCTCTAACTGTAGGAATGGCATGTGGTCCTTTTGAGACTTTGCAAACACCAGCTCAGACTAGGATTGTGAGGACCACTGAGTTAGTCTGTAATGTCATGAATACATTATGTCTTAGTGGCAGGGTGGGCTGAAGGAGATTTTGCAGTATGTTTTACATTACTGGGCTGGCAGAGTTGCGTCTTCTCCTCCTCCCTTCCTCTTCCAACCGAGCTGGGCTGTGTCTTGAACAAGGACAGAGAACTGATCTGTTTTAAAAATAACCTGGCAAAAATGAGGAGGGAAGGGGAGGATGAACTGACTATTTTTAGTTTAACAAACTCTGTTCACTACACAGTACCATAAAGCTGTCCTAATGTACCAGGAGGGGTGGGGAGAGGGCAGTGTAAGAGGAACTGGTGACAAGCAGACAGGGGTAAGAACTGTTTGTTCCAGCTTTGCCTCTGAAAAAAAAAAATCACTCCAGCATTGTGACTGTGTCCATGAGAAAACTCAGAGCATCATCAGTAAAAGGTTTTAAATTATACCAAGATGGACTTGTTGTTGCTGAGTTAGATTACCAATTACATCAGACGTTACAAAAAGGCTGCATATTTTGTTTTATATTTTTCCTTGGAAGTATGAAACAGTATTTTCCCAAATTCAGGCATTGAATTGGAGTACAAAGGAGGAGCATTGGTAGAGCCAAAACTGAGCAAGGGCTTGAGTTCTGCACATTGACAGGGCTTCCTTGCTCCTTCCTCCTCTCTCTACTAAACTTTTTGATGGTCATCTTTAAGTGTGACTTAATAGTGTTCTCCTTGTGTGGAAGCGTAGCGTGATTTGCTTCATTAAAGTGAGACGTTTCGATTCAGTAAAACATGTAATGTCTGACTGCCTCAGGTGCCTTAATATCTGGCTTCTGTGAGTACTCCCATGCACCATGTGGACACAGCAACACAGATGTTGAACCAAAAGGAAAGAAGGAAGAGGAACAGACTCATGAATTGAATAGCTGGGAAAGTCTTAGGGCAGGAGGACACAACAGGGAAAAAGAGGCTAGCGGTTTGAGGAAGGGAAACTGTCCCTTGCAAAACTAGCTTTGGTGACAGAAGTAGGTGTAAGAAAATATGGGCATCTTCACATCTGAAAGCAGATGGGAAGAACCGGTTTAGGCGGCTGTAGTGGTAACTCTGTAAGTGCTCCCATGCTATAGGGGTGGGCATATGGAGTACAGCAGTTGCTCTCTAGACCACTTGTGCTGGAATTGCTTCTTTTGTTCACATTTCTGCAGTTTCAAATCTGTAAAATTGAGTTGATTCATGCTTTGAGTCTGGAGGTAATATGCTGAACAGGTTCCCACTTTAGTTTTGGGTGCTCTGCCCCTTGTCATGTGAATATTGGGGTGAGGATCAGAGAATGGAGATTACTTTTTTTCTCCCTGCTTACCTCAGTAGGTATTGATAGAAAATTTTGGGATCCTGTGACATAAAATACATACTGTGATAATTGGGGGTTTGGATTGGTCTAGTCTGGAATGCTGTTACCTAATGGTAGAGCAGTTGGGTGAGAATGAATGGTATGGAGCTAAAAAGTAGTCCCGAAGCTGTTTGGCTGCTCTATGTGGAGAAAAACATACTGTTCCAACAATTAGCTTAAATACTAATACTCTAGTACTTATAAGTTATCTTTTATAAATAAGCCGTGATTCAGAGGCAGACTGTTTTAAGTTGAGCATTATCTGCTTGGTTTTTTTTTGTTTTTTTTTTGCCAAGTGAATGTGTACATATGTGAAGAAATACCCAAGAAATCTTGTACAGTATAACTGAGTAAAATATTAGTAACTTCTTAATTGATTTGTCTTAAGTGCTGTGCTTTTTGGTAAAATGTTGTAGCACCTTCAATTTGAATTGGAAAAGAGACACAAATCCACTTCTTTAGGTAGAGGAAATAGTGTATGAGGCCTTCCTTTCTTTGAAGATGGTCCAGTGTTTTATCTTCCTTAGTATGTCTCACTGCTGTGTAGCTTCTGTGCTTGTATGAGAATGTGCAAAGACTTTTTACGGTTAATTTTGCAATGATAATATGTATATTTGCACAATACTTTTCATGCCAATTGGCTTTGCTCCTTAACTGCCCAAGCCTTTTTAAAGGAACTACATTTAGGCAAGCCAATAGGAATTATGGTTGAAACTTGTTCTCAAAAGCTCTGCATTCCTAATTGCCTTTGACAGTGCTTGGGAAAGATGTCACTTGAGCATAGTGAAAAAACTACCAAAATAAATTATATTGTTAATGAAGGATTCTCTGCCTGGACAAATTGATACTGGCAGGAAAACATTGGTTAAAAATAGAACCTTCTGCAGACATATTGCAGTTTATCCTGGTTTTACTTTGTTTAAATGAAGTAATGTACACATACTCAGTACAGACAGAACTTTTAGTCTGAGGTGCTTCTTTTTGGGGTTTTTGATGCTGTTTATTGGAGTTTTAAAGTATTAGTATGAAGGGAAACCAAATAGAATCAGTGCTCACATATTTTGTGTATTGTATGGCTGCATGGGAGATTGCTGTATGTTGTACTAAACTTACTTTATAGTGATAGGGACAAGAGTCCTACAGCTTTGTAAAGGATGCTGGCTTGCATTCCTCTGTGCAAAGAACTATTTAAAAAAGAAATAATAAGATTATTAAATATGTATTTTTCTTCAAAGGTATTTGTAACTAACTGTAGATATTTTACTTTTCCACCCTCCCTCTCCTCCTCAATCTTGTTTATCACCTTGGTATTTTCTTACAACCATTAAAAATGTGTTCTTCTAGGATATTTAAATCAGCTGCCAAGAATTTGTATCTTTTTACTGGAAGAATTTGTAAAGAAGGGGACTAAATGGTTAATTTTACTTGTATAGCTTATGCATATGTATATACATAAACTGCACAGTGCTGTTTAACATCTTTGTCAGTGACATGGACAGAGGAATTGAGTGCACCCTCAGCAAGTTTGCAGATGACACCAAGCTGTGTGGCACAGTCGACTTGCTAGAGGGCAGGAATGCCATCCAGAGGGACCTGGACAGGCTGGAGAGGTGGGCCCAGGCCAACCTCATGAAATTCAGCAAGGCCAAGTGTAAGGTCCTGCACCTGGGTNCCCTCCCTGGAGGTGTTCAAGGCCAGGTTGGATGAGGCCTTGAGTAAGCTGTGCTAGTGGGAGGTGTCCCTGCCTATGGCAGGGGGTTGGAACTAGATCCTTGAGGTGTCCTTCCAACCTTACCATTCTATGATTCTATATATGTATATTGTGTTTTTGATATATTAGTTACTTAGATGCAAGTTGAGATCTTGTTCAGTACAGTGTCTGTCAAAGTTTGACAATAATGTATATGTATTTTTTAATGACTGACAGCTTTTAAGTAAGGTTATATTCACCTGCAATAGCAGTATTGTCGAGGATTTTAAAATGTTTCATATTGAACAGTGTTTAAATAAATTCTTCTATTAATCTTACTGAAGTTAGAAAATTCAAGGTACAGCTGTTTTCACACATTTTATTTTGTCTTGATGTTTCTGATAGCATAGCTTTCTTTGTAAAGCCTTCAAGTGGAAAAGAGAAAGAGAAATTTATTTCCTTCTCAAGACAAAAGAACAATGCAAGTGTAATCTCAGCTCTCAGTTTTTCTTTTGTCTACAGCTAAGTCCATCTCTTAACCTTGAATGTTTAATCTGATTTGATTTGTTCATGTTTTCAGAAGTTTGTGAAAAGGAGGAAAAAATTCCTTTGAAGCACCTGCCAGTGGTTGAAATGTTGCCTTGAATCATAAAGATATGTATGACTGAGACCTGTGTTCTCAAAGTGCAGGAAATACTGTGTGTAATGCCAGCAGGTGTACAGTGTGAACTGATGATCAGGACCAGGTTTAAACTAGTTGTACTCTGCTGAAAGTGTGTAGTCTGCACCACAGATCAAACAAAGGTTTTTCAAAGAAAACATTTTGAACAAATAAATAGCGAAAACCTCCAGATACACGAATGTGTGAAAATAAACCTGAGCTGCAGAATGTGAATGTGTGGTGAGGCATGCTTGCAGGACTGCATGGAGTCTCTTCTCTCACTTGTGTATACCTGTCCTATATAGTGTGTAAAGCTCAAACTACTGAAAACTAAAAATACTACTTTATAAATAGAGTGAGAGGAAGAAGAAAACAGGCATGAACACCAATTTTAAAGGATGTTGTTTTCTACAACAGCAGTCTGGTGGCAGAGGGCTCAACTAAATAATTGCACATTGAATAGAAAGTGTTTCTTTTTGCAGCCTCTGAGTGGGGTACTATTGCATTTAATGGAATTTTCTTTTCCTCATGTTCTTTCTTACTGGGTGGGCAGAAGTTCAATCACTTCCTGTAAGCTGGTTTCTGTTTAATATAGTTTAACCTTGACCATTCTGTTTCATTTTTTAAAATGTAAATGTTCCCAGTCTCATTAAGTGCTTTCCTTACAACATGGTTTCCACCCCCTATCCCCTAATGATTTTCATTGCTTCCCTTTGGATTTTGTCTCATTTTGCTTTGAATCCATAAGCTTTTCTTACACACTGTTACCAACTACTAGATTATCATGGCTTCTTAATATGAACAGGAGTGAGTGTTGTTTTCTCAGGTGCCAGTTTGATAGCAGAGTTCCTTCTCTGAGCACATTCTTCTTTTGGACTGTTCAAATGTCCAGCAAACGCAGAGAATTCCTCATTGGGTGGACTTGCTGCAGGGACAGATATCCGTCCCTCCATTTAACATCTACCATATTATATTGTTTTGTGGGTTTTTTAGGTCATTATTACTGTGGACCTAACAAAAGCTGAGAAGACAGAGGTAGAGTACTCTTTATCAGTTCATAAGAGTCTCTTGCTGTACTTTGCCCTGCCCATCACTCACACCTTTGGCTTTTGTAGTGCCTGTCTCCTGCCTGGTGCCTTTTTTCTCTTACTGTCTCTGAGGTTCTTACCTGGAGACCCCCATTCCCTCCATCTACTCACAGCTCTCAGGTCCTGTTGATTTGCAGTCAGAGCATTTTGGGAGTTCATGCAGAGGGAAACAAATAGTCCTTTCTGTTGAGGAGTATATTCTGAGAGAACATGTACTCTGTCTATCTCATGGGCAGACACAAGCTTGATGTACTCATCTTCAACTGGCCCTGTTCTGTGTGGAGCCAGACCAGAAGCCCCATATCTATCATTAACATTGTGTCGAGCTTATTAGCTTGAGCTCAGTCTCTTGGCAGGATGTGTTAGATCAGGCTTACTGCTGTGTTAATTGTGCTTACACAGCTTCCAGTTTGGAGCTGGCTCATTTACAGCTGGCTTGGATGATGGCCAAGAAGGCTCGCCTCTGCCTGCAGTATGCCATGTAGATGTACGCAGATCCATCACTTGAACATGTCTGTCAATAGCAGGAAATTATATACAGGGTAAAGGGGAAAATCCTTGGCCTGGCTGCAAGCATAAACAAGGACAATATTAATGAATGAGGAAGTAGGTAATAGTTTTAATAAGGAGAAGGATTGATTATTCCAAATGTAGGCTCACTACCTCTATATTTGGCCCCATTTTGGTTTTCATTTGCTACTAGTTTTGTGTTGTTTGTTTGGTTGGTTTTTTTTAACTATGTTTCTTGGGAATGTTTCCCAGATTTAGGAAAGTGCCTCATATTTTCATTGACAAACAAACTAATCTAAACACAAGGTTAAAAATAGGCAAAATTACAGAGGAGAAAAGGTTGTCTTTACAATTAGCCCATCCTCCATTTTGTTTTCCTTTCATATATTAGCAAATCAGTTTCTATATTGGTTGTAATATACTTTAAAGGATGTGTCCATTATAGTGTTGAAGTGCTATAGTTACTTAAATGTACAAAATACTCATTAGTAACAGTAAATATATAGGAAGAAGAAAAAGCTGAACTTTGTTTATTTAGGTTTGGAAAAAAGAAAGCCACGTCCTCAGATGGCATAGACTGATTCAAGCAATTACCACCAATTTTGTTATTCAGCAAGAATTTGTGCCCTCAAATACTAAGAATTCTTATGTCTGTGGTGTGTAGATGTGGACAGGAATGTATGAGTGTGTACGTATATAAATATGAAGAAAACTGGCAATCTCTCTTTTTTTAATTTAAAATAATAGAATGATTCATCAGCCCATCACTATGAGCTCTCAATATTTGAGCCCATTTTTCTCAAGCTATTTTCTTGGTCACAAACATCCCTATGCCACTGCATTTATTTGCTTGACAGTTTAGAGGCCACTTTCATTGGAGGAAGCCTCAAAGAGCCTTTTAGTTTTAAAATATCTGTTATTAAAACAACCAGGAGAATGTTGCTCTGTAAAGGCAGAGTTGAATAATGATTTAGCTCCCAGAATTAATTTCAAATTTCAGCAGCACTAAGTAATTTTTTAGTGACAGTATAATCCTGTATGTTACATATTAAGTCTGCTGACTGCACTGCTAGTGAAAGAACCCTTCAGTATTTAAATGACAGTGTAACACTATGGTATTATAGTCAGGTCATTAGGGGGCATTTTACATGATTGAAGTTATCTGGCAGAATGTCAAGGGTGAATCATATCATCTCTCTTTCTTTGCCTCTCTAAATATGTAGATGAGGGGTTTTAAAAAACAACAGTTGAGCCCAACTGACCAGTGTTCCTTCTTTGTTGCAGCCCACTGTATCACCTGTGTGCCACTTGCACTGTTAACAAATGCTGAAAACATAACTGAAAGGGAGTAATAGGTATGAATGGATCAAATGGCAATGATCTAAGTGAAGAAAACAGTGTACTAAGGGTAGGGCTATTTTTTCTGTATGAATCAAACCAATTGATAGATCAGCATAAACTCAAGTATTTCGCTTTTGTGACAATTGTCAGTGGGTGTGCAGAGTGATGGAAAAGTCTGAGCCCCAAAATGAGTGTTTTCCAGAGCAGATCCCCAGTGCTCATCTTCTGAAGAGGCAGGGACACTTGCAATTTAATGTATCAAGGGAGATGGACACCTCTTTCCACTTTGTGGCTTAGAAGTTCCTCTGAAATTCATGTGCGTGGCCCATCATAATGATTTTGATACCTCTTTTCGAATGTACTCATCATTCAGACAGCTGTGGTTGAATTCAGAGAAAGATATTGGGCTGTGAAAAGGATGTGTTCTCAGCATCTTATTGCTGCCTCTGGCAGAAGTTACGGCCGTTCAGATCTGCTAGCTAAATAATTCACATGATTATTTTGTGCACTGTTAAAGACAAACTGAGCTCGGTTAGTTTAAACATGTAAATAGTAGCTTTGGATTATTCTTTCTGCAAGAAATAGATACTCATCACAGAAGCAGCCTAGGTGTCTGATAGGCAGTGAGTTTCAACCTGTGAGTCTTCCCTTCTATTTCTTCACTGAGTTTTGCTACAGCTTTTGGAGTTACGTGAACACTTGGGAAAAAAATCCCAAAACAACCGAAACAAAAACCCCAAACCCAACACCAAACAATATTAATAATTAAATATTTTTTTTAAAAAATACTAGTTAAGACAAACTAAGTTGAGGTCTGACTTTCAATTATGGCATACTGGTTGGTAAACTTTTCAATCAGCGGTGTCCATCATAGGAACAGGACACATGGATGTACCTTATCTGTGCTCAAAGCATTTGAGGGGGGAAACCCAACAGCACTCTGCTTATGAGTCAAGTTCTCACATGGTAATTCCTGTATTCTTCTTGCTGCACTCCATGTGGTGGGAAGTTCATAGAAAAGTTTCAGGGGCAAGAAGTGTGTTTGGCCACTGCATACAAAAAAGTAACCTTAACTTCTTAGGGAATGGTGCAAGACCCATATTTGTAGATGAGCATTTGCTATATGAATGGGAGAATTACTTTATTTGCTGACCTGCTGCTGTATGAGGTTATGGAGCAGATCAGCAAATGTAACATAGCTATGGACAAGAAGTCCATGAACAGACCCTAAAGGGAGTATGTTTCCTCTAGAATCTGACTGTATGCTAGGGAGTAAAGGCAATAAACTATGGATAATGGCTGGGCTCATGTACCCTGCCTGCATGGTATCTTCTGCTGTCATCCTCGGTGACAAAATACTGAACTGGATTCACCCAATGTGGCATATCTTCTGTTCCTACTGCATTTAGGGGCATAGGGTATTCTTCCATCTTCTACTTTTACATGAGAACAGACTAAACTTACATATTAATATTTTTGTGGGGTTTATATGGCCTACACAAAATAGTTTCAGTTTAGATTCTGAGGACTGTAATATCTTGATATTGGTTTGGTTGTCACTAGCTTTTGTTTTAAATTGTATAACAGTGAGCCACTTCTGCCCTACTGTTACTGTTAGGTATTTTGTTCAAATTAAAGACAGTGGGCTTGCCTGAAAAGCATCCACAGAAAACTCTCCAGACTGGGTTTCTATTGATCTATGCAGTTAGCAAGTACTCCTATAAGCTGTTATTTTAAAGTGGAAAATAGAAAATGCAAAATATTGATTATATATGCAGGTACAAGAAATGTACATCTGTATACCTGCTCTCCTGAAGCTTGTAAATAAATTTAAATCACATTTTTCCATCTAATGTGGCACAATAAATAATATTTTTGCTCTTGAGGAAATATATATGAACCTGTAAGCCTATGAGCTTGTGACAAGAGCTTTATTCCAGTTACATTGTTAAAAGTGATATCAGAAATGTTCTGAGACTCCTTTTTCTAAATAAGGGACATGTGCTTGTTAACATGGCACGGCAGCAGCAATATCATGAAGTTGAGGATGGGAGAGATCTTTGTTGTTTATCGGATACATACAGTATAGCAGTCTGTACACACTGGAAATATGGCTTGGCCCTTAATGTTGCTATGCCACTTGTACTATTTTCAGTCTATTTGCTGAAGCTGTAATACTCTTTTGCACTAAGATTTAGATGATTCAGCATTTACCTTTCTCAACTGAAATAATCATGCTGCTCTCACTGGTGGTACAAAGCTAACGCCAGTTTTCTGCCCAGCTCACTGAAGGCAAAATTCTGAAGTAAAGGCTTCCCTGTCCTTGACTGTTGCATTCATTATGACTTTTTGGATGCATTTAGTTTGAGCTATTGCTAGCTGTAGTTTTAGTCCAGAAGTTTGTCAAACCAACTTGTGCTTCTAGCTTCTTAGAAAGACTGATCAGGGAGATATGAAAATGATAGGACAATCTGCATTATCTTATGAGATGATGTGCTATGAATAATTATGCAATTAAGTAAGCATCCAGCAAATGATTATGTACCTCAGTAGGGAACCTCAATAATAGGTCTGGCATAAATAGAACTTTTCTTTTACAGTCATTGTCAAATGGCTTTAAATATTAGCAGTGTTTATCTGAAGTTGAACAGATACCAAGTTCACTTCCCCATTCTTTGTACAATGAAATCTTTTTGTCCAGAAGAAAACCTTAATAATGTATTAAAGATATTTTAGAAATAGTCTGCTATGGAGTTCCATTTCTATGTTTATTCCCTTCCTCCACAGTGTGGTGCAGGATTGTAGATGTTAGTTTGAAATTATCCCTTATTCAGGATAATAAGTAACCACGTTCTTAGTCTGATGTCATGATGAGTTCATACCTAAACCCAGGCAACTGACAAAATTTTGTCATTTTGTTGCATAAAGATAGGTGGACTTCTGCAAACAGTTTAATGGGTTGGATTCAGTTTTGATGTTAGTCAAAAATATACCTGTAACAACACCACTATTTCTGGAAAGGTTTTACTTTCAACTTCTGTAGCTGGTAATTTTATTTCTTTGGATAAAAATACATGCAGACCCAGTTTATTAATTGTAATATGAATGTACTGTGCAGGCTACCAGAACTGTGGTACTTGTAGATGTGTTCTCTGATGGAGGTTCTGTATTTTGCAGTATGTCTGCTTCTTACTCAAGCTTATGGTTGATTTTTTGTTTTAGTGGAAATGTGCATGTATCAGCTTGGATCTTCAGGCTAAATGTGTGAGCCCAGGTGTCACATTTCTAATGCCCTTCGTATGAAATGTGAAATAATTGCTCAAGTGTAGAAGCTGTACGTATGTTTATGAAATCTGAAGTACATGCAGTCTGTGATTTCAAGTGTCTTACGAAAACTTGTGTGGTAAGGTCATGCTGTCTTCAACACAAACTTCACGTTCTTGAACTTTAATCTTCTCCATCTTTAAAAGAAGACTGAATAACAGAATTGCTTAAATACCTTTGTATGTGTTTATATTTAGTAGGTGTAAAACCACTTACAACAAGCTAACTTACTGCAAAGGAGAAACCTCTGCTGAATTAATTTACATTAGGTAGATGGTTCTCTGTAAGTTTCTGTGCTGTGAAACAGTGGCCTTGTAGCTAAGAGGGCGAGAAACATAGGAGTTTAGTGATTTGTTAAATAAATGAAACAAATGAATCATGGGTAAATAAACATGAATGACAATAAGACAAGAGAGAGAGACAGCAAAAAGGGCTCATACATGAACAACGGATGGTACTTATTGCTCAGTCGTGGTCCCAAACCCCTAGAAGAATCAAAAGCTTCATTCTTAGTGGAGAGATTTAAAGAAGGTTGAGTTCAAAACTAGCTTTGGGTCAGAAAAGACAGAGAAAGCAAGTATAGTCACTGAGATTAATAACTTCAGATAATATTTGTGCATATGGGATGTCATTGAGAGAACTGCTGCTTAGGAAGAGGTCTGTCGTAGCTTGTATTTTCAGTATAGAACCACATGAAATCAATACCTGAAACAGGCTGCTCTGGGTGCAGGTTGTCATTATAACCTATTTACTGGTCTCTATTGATTCTCTTTGTGCTGATGCTTGGACTTCTGAGGCTGTGTGCCTTGGTTGCCTTGTCGCAATAAGCAAAAGCTATTCTATAAATCCTTCCTAATGAATTATGGAGGAAGAAAGCTGTCCTGTTCCTTAACTGGTTAAGACTTTTAGTAGGACAGTGAAGCGTTTTCTATAATTTAACCCTTGTACTCATCCTCAACTGTGTCCTCACTTACAAAGCTACAAATTGATGTGAATATCGAAGGTATGCTGTAATCCTTATCACCACTGTATTCCCTTGAAGTCATGAATGAACTTTTATTTGTAATGCATGAATGCAAGAGATGTCAAAGCAAACTGTACCAAATACTGAAGTTTTTCTGTTAGAAAAACTTGTTTTGACTAAAACTTTTGGAAATATGGCTATATCAGTATTACTGCAAATATTTACACTGTTTCTTGGACTTACCAGTTTCCCTGTCCTTGGAATAAAAGCTGAGCATGAGCCTGGGTAACTTTTAAGAAATGCAAATCCTAGAGGTAAATGTCAGTGTAACTGCTCTTGGGACTGGATGTTCTGGTTTCTGTTGTTTGTTACTGTTTGGTTGGCTTGGTTTTATTGTTTGGTTGGTTGGTTTTTTTGGGGGGGGGGGTACATTTGGGGTTTGTTATTGGGGGGCTGGGGTTTTTGTTTGTTTTTTGACAGAACGCGACTAGCTAAGAAGCATCTCTTTTTTTGTCTTTGCCTTGCTGTTACACTGTTCAGTGCTGGTCTGCAAAGCTGCTAGTGTGAGTAAAAGATTTCTGTGCCATTATTTTTGACTCCCTGCTAAAAAGAGTGCTGTTATAGTCACACCAAGTCTATTTGGAAGCCAGTAACTATTCAGCCTAAAGAAGAGAAAGCTCAGGTGGAATCTCATCACTGTATATAAATACCTGAAAAGAGGGTGTGAAGATGGAGCCATGTTTTCAGTGAGATGATTTCTCATGCACCAGGACCTAGAATGAGATAAACTGATTTTTGATAGTTAATCTGATTTTTCTGTTAGCTAGATACAGTTTTTGTGAACTTGAATTTGTTCATTTTAGGGTTTGTGTGTACATGTTGTCGTTTGGGTTTTTTGGTTTTATTTTTGGGGTTGGTTGGTTGGTTTTGGTTTTGTGTGGGTTTGGGGTTTTTTTTGTTGTTGTGGAGGCTTTTTTGTTTGCATTTTTTTTGTGTTGTGGGGTTTTGGTTTGTTTTTGTTTTTGGTTTTTTTTTTTTAATGGCCAAATGTACTGGATGAAAACAGGTCCTGCAGTTAAAAGATGCGATATATATCAACTGAAGCACATTCTTCCATACCGGAATAAAGCTACGGATGTATGTCTTCCTATTAAATCTTTGTGTACAGTGCATAGAAGGCTACATCTCTAGTGGTGGCAGTATTTTTTTTTTTTCAGAACAGCTGAATATTTTTTTCAGTTAAGCTCTTTTGTGGCTAATGTGGAAGTCTTTGCCATGACTGCAAAGTACACCTGATCCATTTGTGGTTTGTGTGTAACAAATTGTAGCTCTTAAAAGTGAGCATTCATAGGTTACTTCTGTTGAACTAAAAGGTGCTGTTGCAAAGAATGCTTTTCATTCCTAGGAATGGTTGTAAAGGGAGGCCTATTGCTGTCCCATTTAGTGTGTCAGGTGTAGACACGAGAACTGTGGAACTCAAAAGATGATCCAGGAAACCCGAAACCTTTGGAGTGAAGTTCATGTTTTGAGATGTAGGTATATGTTTGCTTAGTCAGTGAGTGGTTTTGTGTTTTTCAGTGCCTTTGGAACAAATTTTGTACTTAGTGTGGTGAGTAGCATAAATGGATATTGCTTGCCTGCCTTCAGCTGCTGCTGAAGTGACCAAATATGTAAGTGAGCTGATTTTTGCACTGAGCTGTGTTTGCAAACTGGCATAATTCCACTTTCGTATCTATCTAATAAAATGAGTTCTCTTCAGTGTTTGCACATGGTATCTTGGAGTCCTTAATTATTTATCTTCATCACTGCATGTGTGTGAGAAGGTATTTGGTTATCCCTCTTTTACAGATAGGGCATGAATTGACTTTTAGACTGCGTCTACGCCATCATAGAGTGCTCCATAGAATTAATCTGTCTTAAAGCTTTTCAAAAGCTGCAAGGAAGCAGCTTGCTGTGCTTTATTTTTAGAAGATTCAAGAGCAACTTCTACATTCACCAGACTGGAAGGACTATTGCTTCTGCTCATTTTTTCTTTGGTCTGTATTTCAAAGTTAGTTAGTATTTCAAAGTCTCATAAAGGTTTAAGAGACTTGTGTCTCCTGAAGGGAGCCCAAACCAGCTCAATTGTTTCTTTTGAGGGCAAGGTGCAGTGTGGTGTTTGTGCCGCCAGCCTTGGCAATGCCTTCCCCTCCCTAACTTCTTTTGTCCCTCTTCTGCCCTTCCCCCACCTCCCCAATTATTTTTCCAGAGACCTTGGCTTGCCGCTTCTGGGGCAGCAGCAGCAGCTGCTAGTGCTGTCCTGTAATTCTTCCATCTCGGTCACAGGGGACTGGAAGGGAAAAGACGGTCTGTCTCAGCAGCAGTCCACCAGCTGCTGCTACAATCCATAATGCGTAAATTTGCAAAATACAGCTTTTAATTTTGCTTTGCAGTCAGAATGAAAAACTAGAGCACACCACTACTGACATCATTGATTGATTAATAGGAATTTATGCTCCTTGCTCCCCGGTTCAGACCCAGACAAAAAATACTTGGAAGTGGCTAAAAATAAAAGGCGAGAATCTGAACAGACTCTCACACCAATGAAATAATTATCAATACAATGTTGTGTATGTATGCTTGAAAATACGCTCTAGAGAAAAGCCGTTGAGTAACACAAAAATATTTGACTAAATTAGAGTATAAAATAATGCTTAGGGCCGAAATACTTTCTGAAGTACATGGATAAACAGGGTTTCTTTGTTACAGTGTCAGTGAGTGAGGGTTTTCCATGTATTATAGCATATTTTGGTGTTTGAAGATTTTTGAGGGAGACAGGAGGGAGGGTGAAGGAGAATAGGCAGCATACTTAGTGTTTTTTCTCCGCTAGCTGTGAAGTTAAGGTATCAGCAGTACTGCTTGGTTTGTGTCCAGGCATACACCTTGAATAAGGAAATAGCGCATGGACAAGGTAAGCAATACCAAACTGCCGTTAGAAACGGAGTCATAACATCTTCAGTGTGTATTTATGAACGATGAGTCTTTATGTTGGACTGTTCAAGAGGAACCAGCCAAAATATGACTGGAGTCTGTGAAAAAGCTTTTGTGCACTAAATAGTTTGACTCAGTAGATGAACAGTTCAGAAATCTTGGACTGTAAAACACTATTCATCCATAAAAATAGTACATGGATTTGTGGCATACATTGTTGGCCAAAGAAAGACTGTTACGTGTATAGCTGAGAAAACTGATTTTAGTATAAGTCAGTTTTATAGCTGATGTCCCCAGATAACTCATTGATATCTATTTTTCTTTAAATGCTTCAAAGTCTTTTGTTGCCTAGGATACATAGGGACCATAGTGCACTGAAACCTTTGTACACCAGGTCAGTATGGGGTCTGCTGGAGGAAGAGGTCATGGCAGCTAGCCGTCTGCTTTCTTCAGTTGGCTGCACTGGGGGCAAGGGACTCAAAGAAACCGGCTGCCATGTTGATGTACCTGCTACACGTTGTGCACAAGAGACATTAGGGATGGTGTCAGTTGCTGACTGCTGCCCTCTGGCATGTGCTACAGAGTACATGACAGTGTGTCCACATTGTAACTCTTCTGATGAACATTCATGTACTAGCGTGCAAGCGGAATGTGTGCACATATCTTCCACTTCTGTGATTTTTTATTTTTTTTTTTTAATATGGAAAATACAGCTCTGAGTGTATCTCATACCTTCCACCTCCAGGAAAAATACAGTAAGAAGAAATTATATAGAGAGCCATTGTTCAGGGACCTGATAGTTAAGAGAAGGGAGGCAGGAATGTTTTGCCCTGAAATTGTTCCCAATTATTGTTTGCTTTTTTTTTTTTTTTTTCCCAAATAAACACTGTGTGCTGCAATATTTATACAAAAATGTTCACATAACTGGACAGAGAAATCAAATTAATCAAATTTAGTCATATGCACACACTTTGTGTAGTTCGGTTGCAGTATTTTGGTTATGCTCAAGCCAGAGACAGAGGATAGAAATGAAACATGAGAGGCTGTTCCCAAGTCAGCCAGCAGAATTCTTGAAAATACTACTTGAACCAGACTTTACAATATTGCACATTACTAGTCTCTCTAAGCATCAGAGATTAACTATCAATTTTTTTTTAGCTTGAGACCTTTAAGAAGGGCTGCTACAGCATATTTTAAAACTTCAGCAAAACTGATTGAAAGTTGCTAACTTTAGGTGACGGCAAAGGCTTTGAGGACTTGCAGTAAAGATGCTAAGGATGCAAGCTTCCTTTTCCAGTATGTATTTTCATTTGTCTTCCTATTGTGGTGAAACCATCTGCCTTCTGCCAGTGTTTTCTGAGCTATGCACTGACCACTACTAGATACTGATACTTTACAGTACAGGCTGTTTTACATCCATTCTGCAAGTGCTGGTTTTTAATGAGAACAAACTTAAATTCTCCATGAGAACCAACCTTTCCTGATTTCTTTCCTTGTGGGTGTTTGATCAGTCTCTGCAGCTTTCTGCTTAGATATTGTATGGAAGAGATGTCACTTGTGGAGGCAAAGCTAACTTGAGAATAGTTGGAGTAGTTTTGAGGAAATACTTCAACATTTTCCAGTAGCTGTATTCTCAGTGCATGTCTCCCATGCAGCTGTTATTATCAAAGTTTTAAGGAGGGCTTTACCATTGTATCCTGTCTGTGAAACATGGGCTATGCTCCAAGACCATAGGTACTCCATAGGTCCATTCTGGTGCTTAGAATAAAACATTTTGAGAAGATCATAATAGGAATTTGATATTAAAAGAGGATGTTTTGGAAAAAGGACCTAAAAGCACATTACAGTTTCTCCGAAGCAATGTGGTATCTTGGCGGTGGGAAACTTAATTTCTTAATTCCTCAGCCACAAAACTCTTTGGTAGTCAGACCTCTTAAAAATCCTTATTTCCCCAAACCTTTTGAAGAGAGAGAAAAAGGAAGTGGTAGAACAAAATAGAAGTTCTAAGTTTGCCTAACATGTCACTTGGGATAACATCACTTCTGTTTGTCCTTGGTAAACAATGCCAGATCAGGAGCCAGAGGATAATCTTTCACTCTAAATTGTTTTCCTGTAATATCTGAGGCTTCACAGTATAAAATCAAGAATGGAGAAGGCTATTGTGAGTCACTTGCTTTGCCTGCTGATACAAGCATGATTGCATTATACAAACATTTGCTACATTAATTGTGATTATTCCTAATCCTCCTTTTTGCTTAATGGCAAAACATTTCACTGGAGGGAAAGAATTAGATTAAAGTAAAGACTTCCAGACAGCAAAGGCTACTAATTGAAACCTGCAAGGGATACCCCCCCCAATCATGGAAATTCAAAATCACAAAAGTTATTAGTGAAATAACTGGAGAAGTGATTTCTGAAAGTCTTCAGACATACACTTTGGATTAAGCTTTTGTAAAAAAGTGTAAAGTGTAAAATTTCAAATATCCTTTTCTTGCTCTGTAAACCTAATAATATAGCATTAGTAAACACACACATGATGCACATGTTTTTTTGGTCATTTATTGTAAAGTAGAAGGGTCTGTTGTGCACGTGTACCCTTGTGGATCTCTAAAAGGATCACAGATAGGGATGCTAAAATGCTTCAGTTCTGTTTCTTTCTACTTTTTCCTTGTGGTATTTTATTCCAAGACCTTGCACTGAGGTCTCTGAATAAAATATATTCCCCTGCACAAGGCTTGTGAGAGTGTGCGTTTCTGTTTTTTCCTCCACAGGCTGTGGTATTCAGCAGTGTAGAGGTCTTGCAGTTTTTGTTCTCTTGAGGTTGGTAATACTTTAACAAGGAAAACTGAACCACGTGAAAGTTTCCCTACTCTCTCTCCCTCCTCCAGCTCCTACAGGAAATGAAGAATGGTGAGCTGCTCCTGGAGCTCCTTTCCTGTATGATAAACCCTCAGCTTACTAGCACTCAGATGGGTGTTGGGTGCATAAAAATGTGAATGTTGATGCTTATCTGAGAAAGTCAGCAACATTGTGTGCCTTCGCTGTGTGTCTGTACAGTAGTAAGGCAGTGTTTCATAGATGGATTTTTAGGTTACATAGTATTTGTAAGACTTTTGAAAAGAAGAAAATGGTGTTTTAAAAGATAAAACCCAAAAGACAAAGCCCACAAATATTTGCCAGTACTTCCTATTGTTCTGAGGAGTTTAAAACCTATATAGTTCTGAATCTTTGGATTACTTCTTGGTTTGTTTATTTAATACATGTTTGGATGTATAGTATTTACAATTATATACAAATTAGAAAAAATACAGAAATCCAAACTCCCTTCCTGGACAAAGAAACTGACCAGAGGGGCTCAAAGCTTCTCTCTCTTCCTTCCCAGACAGAAACCAAAACAACCAGCAAAGCTTACTTGTTACTTTGTTAGCCAAGGTTAAGGAAGATACTAGAGCCGAGTGAAAGAGATGTGGAAGGGAGAAGCATCCCAGAGCAAAGTGGGGCAAATTGTTTACATTTTGGCTTTTTATCCCGTTTAGCAAACTGATGAATGATACAGACTTCACCATTATTTTCTTTTTACAACCTTTAATCTAATTTCTCTCATTAAAATATTCCAATTAGCCAGCACAGTTTTATGTGTCATTAAGGAACTCCAGTAAAATATAAACTCATGGAGTTAAAATTACTTTCCTTGAAATTATCTATTTTCTGTGAATTTTCTGTTCGACATCTCCCTCTGTTCCCCCACTCTCGAGTCCATTAGGCATAAGTCGGATTAGCTCAGTGACTCTTATCAGGCTTCTTTTTCCTGTTACCCTCAGATAAATTTATGCAACTTGGAGTGAACTCCAGGCATAACCTTATTCCTGCTGGGGACAGGAGCTGCGTTTGCCGAAGCTCTGTCTTGGTGAATAGTACCCCACTGTGATCTATATGGGAAAGTGTGTGGGTGGCAATTTACATGGTAAACAAAGGCAGGCAGGGAAGGAAGATAGTTAAGCTTATGTTTCTAGGCTTTAGATCTTCTTAAAACGTGTCTGTTGAAAATTAGCAACAAATAGCACAAAAGGAAGATTGCTGTACATTCTGCTGTTTTAAAGAATCAATCCTTAAGTAAAAGGATTTTTACTTACGTTTGTTGTAAAATTAAGTTTATGATCTAAAATGAAATTAATTAACATAATTTGTCCTGGTTGTGTCACAATAGCAAATAAAGACCATATCTGCAACTATTGCCTTTCAAGATAAATGGAAGCCTTTTATTTCATCTGCATAAATGTGCTCATAGTTGTCTGTAGGATCATCCCCCCTGCTCCTGCCACCTTAAATAGGTTCTTTGCTTGTTTGCCATCAAAGGTGTACAGAGAGAATGTGAATTACATAGCAAGAGACTGGAGAGAGTGTCAGGAAGTATTGACATCCTTATTTGTGCCGTGTATCTACTGTGTGACCTTGGACAATTCTCTTCACCTATGCCATATCCTGTTATTGGATTATAAATCTCTGCTGGGAGAATGCTTGTCACAGTTTGCTTTTGTATCTGGCAAAGGGTGTTATAGATAATATTGTAAAACAAATAACAGAAATAAGGGTAGCAAGGTCTTTTCCAGAACACTGGCCTTTGGTGGAGATACGGTTTTCTTTCTAACTCTGCTCTCCCACTTTCATGCTAATTCAGCTGCAGAAAAGTTCCTTCACTATGTTGCCTTCCTAGTCTGATTCCTGCTAGCAAAAAGAAAAAAAAGAAAAAAAGTGGGGAAAAAAAAAGTTCCTAGTTTCTAGTTTGAAATTTGCTATTTATTCAGAAAAATAAATGCTGTAAGTTACTCCACATACCTTGAAAACTTCCAAATGCATTCAAAATTACAAAGAACAACATAGGATTATTCACAGTATTTTCTCCTAGATTAAACTAGAGATTTTTCTGTGGCATTGGTGTATAAATTGTGTATTTAGATTGTGGTCACAATATGTGCTTCCTTGGGGGAAGAGTTGTCATTCAGAAGTAGCTGATCAGTGCCATAACTGTTACCCACGTACACGCTAACAAGCGCAGCTCATGCTGCTTCGGGGAAGCAACTGGCCTTATTCCATGTGATGAAACTCTTGTTCCAGTTCACCTCTTCTTTTGAACTGATACCTTTCATGCTTGCATTGACACTGGAAAGGAACTTCACATGGGAGACTCTCCCTTCCAGTTCATTGACTTGCATCCAGGCCACTTGCTGACACTGCCATGTGGAGAAGCTGCTGGTCCGTGTGGAAGGAGAGCTCGTTGTGTAACATGGCGTGTCACAAGGGCTTTGACAGCGTGGCTGGCCACAGACCGAGCTCTTTCCCTATGCTGAGTTTCGTCAGCAGTGTGGTTGATTGTGGGAATTCAGCTCTATCTTTTGCATTGTTTACCACTAGAAATTTAATGTTACTGGAAGGAAAAGTGTACTTCGGATTTCAAGTCTGCCAGGTTTTCTCTGGAAGAGCTTACAAATGGGGAGGAACAAATGGAATATTTGTTGTTTTGTTTGATTACTTTATTAGAAGAGTGGTTTTGGTTTGGGGCTGGTGCAGCTGGGGATTTTTTTGCTTTCATGGTGTTCAGGACACTGAATTATATTTTTCAAGGTTTTTGCTACTGAAGCACTAACAAATTTTAATAAGAGAAAGAAATGAGATTTCCAAGTGATAGACAATTCTAGGACTTGACTCTTTAATTACAAAGTAACTCTTTAATTCAAAATAACATAAGAAAGATTACTTTTTAAGTGCTTTATCATGTCAGAAAAGATAAATACATCAGTCTAATCTATGCTCCTGCGTAGAACCAAGAGTCTGTTTTGCAATAATATTTTTATCAAGCTGGTTAATTTGTTGAAGCTTTGAGAAGGTGTCATGTGATGCAGTAATTTAAAACATAAAACTTAAGATGCTAGAAAGAAAATATGCCTGACACGTATACGATGTGCTTTTCACATAGTTGAAATTGCTTTGAACAATATTCCTGTGCTGTCCATGTTTGTTACTTAGATGTGACTTTGCTAATAGCAGTGAGGGTATTCACTAAGGTCTTTGCTCATAGTTACTTCTTAAGTGTAACTAGAAACTAAGGTGGCACTAGCAAGATGCTGATTGGCTTATTAACAAATTTGAGGTTTTTCCCTTTCCTAGAACCATTAGATTAGATACCTGGAGCAGCAGCTCTTCAACAGGAGAGACTCTCAGTCAGATTACTGAAGCCAGCAAGCAAGGGTGTCCTGTGGTGTCTTGATGGAGAATGGATCTTTGTGCTTAAGGAACTAGAAAAGTACTGATTCAATAGTAAGTCACTCGGTCCCATTATCTTAGAGAGGAATGATTACACCACCTTTGTTTCTTGTCTTTTTAGACTGTAAGCATGAGAAAGGGGGTTGGCGGGGGGGGGGGGGATATTTATGAAAAATAAGTTGGTGTTTAGCTTACAATGTTGCTGCAATACAAGCAGATTTGATAATGTGTTTGCCATCACGCAGCAACACCATTGTGAGTTGTCTGTTACTAGTGGGGATATGCTGTATTGCTGCTACAGCTATGATGAGCTGTCTAGTAAAGTCCCAAATGCCACCTAGACAGACCACCTTATTTTTCCACAAACCAAAGCCTTTATGGAAGCAGTTAAGTGTCATTTTCAAAAGCAAACTGGCATGGAGTACTAGGAGGTCTGAGAGACAAAAGGAAATGTAGGCTTTAATGAGCACCTTTGTAAAAGTTAGTACGCAGCTGGTCCCCAGCAAAGCACACTGCTGCTCAAATATGCGGTGTTTGTGTTGTGTAAGCATGACTAATGGCTGTGATTCATGAGGAAGCATGGCTTGTCTTGGGATGGCTGAGCTGGTTTCACCTCAAGCTGTCTGGTCCCTTTCTCAGAAGCTTGCTCTGCTGCAACAGCAGTGTTGGCAGAGCCGCTCACCAAGCGGCTGCTGACCTGCTGCAAATGAGAAGCTGACATAGGAAGGTAAACCAAAACCCATTGCTGCTGACAGAATAGACTTTGTAGCAGTGGTCTGTCGATCATAGCCCTTATGCATTAAGCCTTGGACTGAGACTGCTACAGAAAGGTGATGATGCGGTGATGGTTTTCAGTGGGAATGTGTTTTGGCAAAATCTGAAATTACTACAGTCTGCCATGGAGTACTTGTGAATGGTTTAGGAAAACAAAAAATTGTGAGTCATTGACAGCAAAAACCTCTTCATTTTTTTTTAAAGCAATGTGGTTTTTTTGTTGAAATTTCCTGCCTTTAAACTTTTGGATTATTTCTGTTTTGTTGAAAGGTCAGAAAAAGTTCCTGTAATTTCTCAAATACAAGGCAGTCTGCAGTTGAGGCCAAGCATAGGAGCATACAGATATATATTCAGCATGTACATCTTCTGAAATCAATTGCAATATAGTGAGTTTTTTTGGCCTTGGTATTACACCAAACATGATTTTAAACCAATTTGTTGGCCTCATTTAGAGTTTTTCAGACCTTTAAGTTTATCTTGTAACTGATCTTGAGCTGATATTTATCGAAGTTTCATTATATAAATCTTTTTCAGTCTTGGGAAGATAATACCTCCTTGTGCAAAACCTGCTTCTTACGGAAATCAATGAACAGCAAGGCCCAGCAGCTTGCAGGGCAGTGGTATTGTTGTGAGGTTATCAGAAGGTTAAAAGTACAAATTGGCTATTGGCTCCAATAACTCCTATGAGGGAAATATGGAAAAAGATGTATTTTTTTTGTGAGCAAGCATGGCAGGTGACTCTGCTAGGTTCTGACCTTTGCTGTAAGGAAGTGCCAGTGCAAGAAGACTTTTGTGACTCCAGCAAGAGGAGATTTAGATGCTCCCATTTGGGCTGTAAAGAGAGGCAAACTTTTGCAAATAGCATTCATGAGCTTTGTCATGGGTTGCCCTTGTGTATCCTGCTTGAAAAAATGAACTTTGATCTAGAACTTTGATCCTTGAGGAAGGGACAAGAGACATTTTGCAACATTTCTCACATGCCTCTAAACTGCTGGGTTTATTTGGAAGGGGAAAAAGAAATACCACAGAAAAGGTTATTCTGTAAATATTTGTGAGCATTTGGTAACCAGCAAGAATTGAAACTCTCCCAGAATTTCTAGACCAAAGAGATGCTGGTAAGTATGTCAACTTCTGGAAGCCAGCCCAAACCTCTGACAATTTGGAGGTTTGCACGGTGCTAGTGGCAATTAATAATGCCTGAAAAAAAGATGCACATTTTGGATTTTGAAAAAGGAAAACTTGCTGTGATGTATGAAACATAACATATTTTAAACTGTTTTGTGAACTGAAGAGTGTCTTTGGCTGCTTCTAACATTTTAATTTCTATTCCAAATAAACCTCCAGCACTTACAAAAATTCATGTTCTACCTATTACACCATGTTTCATAGCCACTTTTCATTTGTTTATTATTTTTAAGCTCAAACCATTTGGAGGTTCTGTTTTTGTTCCTCACCTAGTCCAAACCCCATCTTCAGTCTGAGAACAGCTGCAAGTGCTATCCATTAAAATCAACTTTATCTGTTTAGCCTTGGAGATTACAGAATCATGCTCTTCCTTCCTCCCTGCAACAGTGATTACTTTCTGTAAACCTCCTTCAAAACCTTCTTGTGCTGAAGAATGTAGTATGGGATGGAGGAGGGATGGAAGAAAATGCACGAGGGAGGGTAGCAGGGGGAAACGAAACTGATTCAGTGTCTGGTTGTAGAAACATTTCTCCAGGTACTCTACAAAGCTTTAGATCTTTACAGGCTTCTTCCCAAGTGCCTTTGTTCTTTGTGTAGCTCACTTCCAAACCTGGCATGTGGAATTGTTTTATTCAAACTTAACTGAAAGATGGGCTGTACCTTGGAATTAGAAATATGATGGGCTGTCAGCTGCTTCCCCCAATTCCATCAGATCTCTGTAGTTCTTAATAAATGAACTGACTGTTTATTTGCCAGATGGTACAACAGGAGCTTCATTCCGTGGTAAAGTTTTAAATCATGTTGTTCTAACAGGTATGCAATTTATCTCCACTTCTCCTTAAGGAATAAGGAATGAGTAAGAAAAACAATGCTTCCCCCCCAATTTCTAGCAATGTCAATATAGAATTTGAGATATATGTGAAGTTAAGATTGGATATCCTGCAGAAATACTGTCAGGCACTGAGAAATTAAATAATTTTACTGCCCAGGATTAAGTGCATTTTTGGAGTATTAAAGAAATTTAATGCCTTTTTTTTTTTTCATGTGTGTGATTCCTAGTAAACAGACTCTATATCTAACAGCAAAGAAAGTTATCTTAATTTAATTGGTTAAACTACTGGATCTTAATTTATTAACTATTAATTTATTAATTAGTAATTAAGCAATACAGTGCCATATATGGTGCTTACAGTTGAAAATTCTACATGTGATTCTCAGAGAATCAGGAATAAATTGAGCTGGGCTGGAAAGTGTTTCACGTTCCATTGAAGGTACTAATCCATCTGGGCACCCCAAGGGGGAAATCCGTGTCCTGAATATTGTTTTTTCCCTGTGAGAAACCATGGAATACTTCATGAGTGAGATTTGAGCTCTGTCAAACCTGGTGGTCTCCAAAAAGTGTTTCTGTTAGTGGAAAATGAAGAGGCCTGACTATGGCTTCTGTCCCTGGGCTGCTCTACGTGAGGCTGTGGCGGGTCTGGCCCTGTTTGCCAGGCACTGGGCAGTGTGGGCACTCCCTCAAGTGGGATACAGCCATCCATGCTGTGTAAGAAGTTACTGGGCTGACTGGCAGTGTTGTTTTGCGTTGTGGTAAGCTACCACATGGTTAATAACCTACTGCTTTAGTAATAAGTGTTTTTTATCCTAAGCAAAGCTCTCTTTTGCCCCTCCTTCATCTCTCCCTTTGAAAATTTACATCAAGATGTGAATCATTCCAGCGCGTGCAGGCTCTAGTAGGGCTCTTGAGCCTGACCCTGCACCTAATTCCATGTGGTAGTCTGCATTGCCATTGTATCCTAAGAAAGTTTTGTGCTAAAGTGCTGATTACTTCAAGTAGTTAATTCATTGCATATGAATTTCAAGAACCATTGTAATGTTCAAATGAAAAGCAAAATCCTTATTTAAAAAGTTCTTTTCATAAGAAATATAGTTGTTGTTGGGTTTGNTTTTTTTTTTGGGTTTTTTTTTTTTTTTTTTTTTTTTTTTTTTTTATTATAATACTAGAAATAGTATTTTTAAAAGTAATTTCTCCCATCAGAGCTTTGGACTGCATCCCAAATCCTGGTCCTTTGACACAGTCCAAAACAAGTTCATGCATTTCTTAGGAAAAGCTAAGAAGTTTTTTCAGCATTAGTTTTTTCACTGTCTTAAGTTAGTGATTCCTTATATTACAAATGGATGCTTAGGCAGGTATCCCAATTGTAATGTAAATCCATAATTTTAATTGTAATGTAGGTGAAGGGTGGATGGAGTGGGGAAACGGGGAGCATAGGACAAAACACACACACCAGTTATTATATATGCTAGGAAAAATTGTTACAAATTTAAATATTCTATAAACATCCCTTTGAAAATGGAAATTAAAAGCTAATATAACTTTTTTCCTTTTTTTAAACCAGAGGACAGTTGTTTTATGTGTAGAACAAATGAATCACCATAATTTAGTCAATACTGTTAATTAGAAGAAGCTGAAGTAATATTTTTTCCCTCTTCAAAAATGTTATGTAAACATCTTCCTGTTTTGAGAATAAGCCTGGATATTTGACTATGAAAATAATGACTATATCCTATGGCAATAATAATACATCTAGGAGAAATTACTGTTGGTTCTGGATTACTGATCAATGTCAAGGTTTGTGTATTGCATAGGAGTAATTTTTTTTTTTTTTTTTTCTTTTTTAACCTTTTTATGTCCTTCCCTAACATTTGGTGGATGATGGCAAAGAAAATTACTGGAGTGACAGGACATGTTAAAAAGAGTAAAAACAAAAATGAAACTTTTGAGCACTTAGTTCAGTTAAAATAAAAACTTCTTCCCTTTTGTGTCAGCAAGAATTTAGTTGTCACTAATTGATAAGCTCCTTTTCATTCCATGTTCAGATACTACAATTCAGTGCTTTCAGAAGGGATTTTGGTTCAAGGATCTCAAAAATTTCTTTCTAGCATTTCTAATAGGAAAGATTTCACCCACAACAAAGACCCAAAACAAGACCACTTACCTAAGGGTGTGTTATGGGTCAGTGCAACAAACAGATGTTTGAACTCAGTAGTTCTTGAGTAACTAAATAGTAGTTATAGTAATAATATAATAATTATAAATGCTCCAGGTTATCTTGCCTTCTACAACAAAGCTGTCAGTCGAATAAGCTTTTTCTGATAGACCTCTAAATATACTTTATCTTTTAAACATGGGTTTTCTTTAAATACATGAAACACGTTAAATAGAAATTGTGTAAACATTTTTCTTCTTGTTGTGTTGGTTGAATGAGTATCAACATTTTTGTAGTGGATGAGTATGCTAGTAATATGTACACTTTACAAACCCTGATCTTAGTCTTTTAATTGGAGATGGTTGACTGGATGTATTCAAACCCAATCTTCAGCAGGATGGGTTGGCAAAATGCTACTGGATCCTGCTGGAATTGGCAAAAAGAGAATATGAACTTGAACATTGCCAGTTAAGGTCTCTATTTACATGCTTGTCCAAATATTTTGAGATGCACAGACATACTTCAGGCACCTTTTAGCCAGAGAGAGTTAGCCTTTACATTTTACAGTGGTGCAGTGCAAACATATTTTCTGTTTATATTAAACCCCCTCATTTAGCTACATACCTGGAGGGGAGGGAGTTATGAGGAAGCTGTGTAAATATCCTTAGCAGAAATTTCAACAGGGAGAGCTTTCAATTTAAAAATGGTTCTCTGCATTCCATATGAACTGCAGAAGTTCACAGAGCTTTTGTATATATTTGTTGGTAAATATCAATGTGGACATTTTTTCAGAAAAGCAGAACATGCAGTGTTTTGTCAGACTTGTGAGAAATATTTTGGATCAGAAAACTTGGTTTTTTTAGTAGTATTTTCTTTTAGATCTGGGTATACAGCTTTCTTGTGGTACCTTGTAGATCTTGAACAGTATTTTAATGTAACAGGTGCACTTAAAACAATTACAGACTGTTCACTTATGGATAACAGTCTGTAAAAATCAGATTTATTAAGTTATGAAGCAAGACCAAAGTGTATGAAATGGAGTAGAAAGGGTTAAGGTAAGCTTTTTTCCCCTAAACATAATCACTAAAAGGAGCCTACTTACATCAGCTTTATTATGCCCATTAAAATCTTAACCCCAAAATTTTAATAGGAAAAAAATACATGTGTAGTACAACAGAACTTTTGTGGTGTTTCATAACAGGGCTAAATAGTGTGTGTTGCTGTACAGGGGGTGTTCACCTGTATTGTGGCCCTAAGAGTCCCCAGTTCAAATCAGCTGGTTTTCAGAAGTCACTGATATGCAACTATTTCAAAATTTAACATCTCTTTCATGAGAGATTCTATACTAAGTAGATTGTGATGAAAGAAATTTCAGTGAATTAATTGTTTGGAAAGTAATCGATATTCAAAATACTTTTTAAGCATTTATGGATCTTTAGTAATGCCTTACCCTTTCTTTGAGGTAGTTTATTTAAGATGAAGTGAAAAAAATATATGGTAGGACATTTTAACTTAGTTTTACTATATTTATCAATGGCAACTGCAGTAGAATCTTAATGAGCAGATTTGGTCATCTAATGTCACTGAAGACTAATAAGGGTATATTTTATCCAATAAGTTATATATTACTATTATCTTGTTCTTTTAATGTCCAAGTTACTGGTTAAGAATTTGACTTCTAGTAGTCACTCATTAAATTCAGATCTATGTACTGTTGTCTGCCTCCATGGAGGAAACAGTTAATTCTTAACGTTGGTAGACCCAGCTACACTGGCCCAAATGTGGTACTTGGACACCTCTGTCGGAGAAGCTTTAATTTCTTAATTGTGTGTAGCGAGTCCTTGCTCTGAAATTTTTTTAGGAATGCTTCAAAAGTCAAAATTTTGTCATCTTTTCTTCCTCTGTCCTTCAGCCTCTCCCTTGTCACCACTTATTTTTCTGATGGCTTCTGCTAAAAAGATAAATGGTGCAACAGTTAGGGAAACGTCTGTCTTTGAATTAGTCTTTTGTAACCTAAGTAAATTATCCAGAAGGTACTCAACCACAACACTTTGATAATACAGGTGTTTAAATGGTAATAGCTATTGGAATTGGAATGGGAGTGAAACAATAAAGTCATTAGGGTGTTACAACATGAAATTAAGCTATCGCTATTACCGAGCAATATTATTATCCTAAAGTCTGCAACTCACAGAGCAAATGAAAACAGTGTAATACCCCTCTAACGGTAGTTTACATTAGGATTTAGTTTAGCCATGATGTTTGCTAGTGTTGTAATATCTTTATTAGACAACACTCATGAGCTGGTGCACTGTGTTATAACACAGAAAGGAAAACAGAGAGCTACTGAATACCTACCAAACCTCATTCCCTAGCAAAAAATTATCTGTTCTTAAAATTATCATTATGAGGGTGACTGTCATCTAGAAAGAATGCCAAATATTAAGAACTTTGTGCTTAATATTGAAATTAGTTAATTACCTAATGAAGACTTAGATCTTGTTTAGTTCTGTACAAATTATATATATCTTTAAAATGAAAATTCTTGCTGATTTATTGAAAAATCTCAGCTTCCAATTTGCTTAGTAATTGTTCCTGAGATGAGGAAGAATTTATGTGGAAGTGACATCTATGTTTATGAATATGATGAAAAAAGTACTTCTAATTTACTTGAACATGTCATATTCTGAGTGGATGCTCAGTAGGACAATGTCCTGTATTCATTCTAACAAAACCAGTGCAGGGCAAGTCCAGTCATTTAAGAGCTAATCAGCTTGCTTAAAGACAGTCAAAACGTCCTGAAAGGAAATTCCAATTTTTATTTGAATTTAAAATTTCCCTGGAATTTTTTGCAAATGTTGTAATTTTGTAAATAGTGAATCGTCAGATATATGCTGCTACTTCTGTTGTTGTTGCTGACATTCATTAGTTCATTAATGAAAGGAAAAAATTCTTCTCACTCTTCAGACTGTTAATGCTGAAATGACACTTCCAGTTATGTATGGTATTACTGGGAGGCACCACACTTACAACCTGGCTGTAATTTGCTAGCCTCTATACATGCATAGACGACAAAACCAAAAATTATTTGTCAAATACGAAGAAAATGTTGTGGTTTTTTTTTTTTTTTTTCAAGAATCCACAGGGTTTCAGCACAGATTGAAAAACTACTACTGCTTTGAGACAGGTCATAAGCCAACACACTCTCACGGCATCACAGAAGTAGCTGGAACAAGGACATTAAACATCAGCTGATAAATTACTTTCTTTTGTTTGTGTAAACAGGAATTCTTAAGTTTCATTATCGTCTACACCAGGAATTCCCAGGATATCTTTGAGGGGTTCACTTCCTCTTTTCTGTCTAAGCAGGTGTCCACCTTCCCATGTTGCTCTGTGCTTGCCTCAGCTGCAAGGATTGAACCTGCTTATTCAGATCCAGTGCTTCTGTCTGTCTCTTCATGTCCTGCTGCTGGCCTGGGGACCAAGCTCCCCTCAGCTTGTGGGATGTGCCTCAGCTGGGCCTTTTGCAGAAGCAGCATCACTGGTGAGGAAGGCACAGGTTTATAAATTAGGAAGCATGGAAGAAGTTAGGAATCTAGGATATCTTCAAGATAAGCAACCCTACTGTGCCCAGTCTTCACTGATTCCACTTCCTCTGCAGGGTGTAAGGTGATAAACCCAGAAGATGTTATTGGCATTTATTTCCCTTTTCCTCAACTGCTGGCACTGCAGCATGGGAAGCTTTCCCTGGTGCAGAGGCCCAACCTGCTAACTTTGGCTCAGCAGCTACACTGCATGCCCCAGAGTCCTCAACTGACAGAAGGAGGGGTGCTCTGCATACAAGAATGTATGAATTAACTTAGACTTGCGTGCACCTAAACTAACCCCGGCAGGGGAAATGTTCCTGGCACAAGGCTGGTGCCAATCCTGTGTCGCACGGCTGATGTGCACACATTGTGTTACAGGCTGCAGAGCCACTTTATCCTCTCCCCCACCTTGCGTGCAAAGACTGAGATGGCTGAACCGTGGAGAATAATCACTTGATGCTTGTGGGATTATTCACATTTACAGTCAAGGCCCCTGCAGCATCTCCTGTGCTGGTATGTTGGTCTGTGCTGAGAGCCTTGAGATGCCAGTGTGGTACAAACACTGACAAGCAATACTGAATTACACCGCAAATTCATGCCTGAATCTTGTTGAAATTGTTGTTTCTGAAAGGGTAATGCTTAGTGCTACTGCCTTGTCTGTGTGGATTAACTGAGACATTGTGGATCTAGAAAAAACAGCCCTCTGCTGTTGCAAGCTCTGCTCTTTTGGTTTCTGTCCTGCTCCTTTGCAGCTCTGCCCCACTCACCACTGCTCCTACAGCAGTTCTGTCTTCAGAGGAGAGAGGAGGAAAGAAAACAAATGAGTCCTTTAGTGAATAGTTTGACCTGAATGTTATCGTACAGTTTATCTCTAATGTTTCAAAGACTTCAGTGTAACTTCATTTGCCAGTACAGTTACTCAGCAGTACAGTTCTTTGTGCAAACTCTGAAATTTAACAGCTGGTTGAGGTTTTGTACCTTATAGAGAATACCGAGATTTTGGTAAGGACCGGTGTTATTTCTTACAGTATTTTGAAGAAACCTGTGATACTGAATTTAAACAAAACCACCCTTTGAACTGACACTACTAAATGCTCTTGTCCATTGTGTTATCTGGGGAATTGTAACCTTGAGCCTTGACTTGGCTGGCAGCAGCCATAGAGCTATGTCTCAAGGTTTGAAGTGACAGTGAATCTACATTTAAGTACTCCTGGGCTTGTCTTGATTTACATTGCTGTCTCCCTTACATAAATGATGTCTGCTTTTTTGCTGTTCTGATGGTTAAGTGAGGTCAGTGCAATAGGTGGCTGTTTGAAATTAGAAAAGTGTGTGCGAGTGCAGGTGCAACATACTTGTAGTCATGCCTTCAAATGCGATCTTTGTCTTTTCTTGGAGCCCAGTCAGGTTTGGTGACTATATGTTTTTGATCAAGACACACACCAAAAAAAACCCCCACCATAACAGCAGCAACAACAAAAAAAACCCCACATTTTGAAACAAAGGTGAGGGAGTGAAAGGGGAGAGTAAAGGGGTAGAGGGAAAGAATGAGAAAAGGCATGCCAGCTAGTGCAGCTGCAGGTTTTGAGCTTTGTAGGAACTGAAGCAAGGCTGTAGGCTGTCAGCACAAGTGAAGTGCCAGAAAAGATCTGACAGACGTAAACATGACTGCTTTCTTCAGCTGTAGAAGTGCAGAGGAACAAGCACAGATCTTGACGTACATCTTCCTCCTCCTTAGCGTTACAAACTACATGAGTAGTCCCAAATTTTATAACCCATCAAGCACAGCTCACTTGGTAAAAGAGAAATATTAGTTGGCTCCACCTGTGTAAGCCTTCTATTTGGAAGAGAATTACAATTATGAGATACATCTTACTGTGGATATATTCAGAATCGTATGATGGTTTGCGTGTTGCAGTTGAATGCGCACAATTTCACAAATTACTATTATGCAAAGGCTGAAATCACCAAGAAGCCCAAGGATTTCTCTACTTTGATTCCACAACCCTTGCGTGTGCAAAGAGAGCCTTCTGTATATTAAAACACATGATCTCCTTACTTCTGAAAATCTTAACTTCAACAGTGTTTAAAAAATAATGAAGGTAGATAAATGCAGGTCCTGTATCTTTACTCCAGCTCGATATTAGTTTTTTTTGTCATTTACAAAAATGACATAAATGTGATTCCATGAAGAAAACTTAATTCCAAAACCACTTGCCTACTCAGAGTGAAATAAGGAGATAACCTTTTTAAATGAAGGACATGTCAACTGAGAACATGTTTCCTGTTTGAAGAATTTTAAAACATTGGGCTTACTTGAGTTTGGAAAACTGGCTTTCCCTTCATAAAGTGTTTGCTCCCTGCTGCTCTGCAAACACAGTGGAAAAAAATCTTTTCAAGACACTGTTTCCAGTGTAAATAGAAGAACTTATAATGCCTAGTTTCCATTTTCCTCTTTGTTGTTGCTATAGCTGAGGATATAAAAAATCCCTGCCCTCCCCTTTTTTCCCTCTCAGCAGACTCCACAAGGTAACCAGATTAAAAGTTACAAAAAGGCTAGGGAGAGCAAGAGAGAAGGAAAAGGAGAAGAGTAATAGAGGAAATGGCCAGACTTCATGGATCAAATGAATAAACAAATTTTTGTGGCAAATATATTTTTGAATTTTTAAAAGAAACTCTTTTAAAATAGCCTGTGCAATCATGGCACTCAGTAACTATGCATAGCGGTAATTGCACAGCAAAGCCCAGTGGGCAAGATGAGCAACCTTTACCTGTTCACAGAGATCAGAGCCCTTTTTACTCCCTCTCTGTTGACACATATGTAGTTACATTATTTTTAACATAACTGAGGAAAACTAAGAGCATACATGAGAAAAGTGAATCATATCTGTATTCAAAGAGTCCTTTGATATCTCTGTTACTCTTCTCTGCAAAGAGAATATGCAGCACCACTGTAGAGGGGCCCTCTCTGCCTTGCAGTTATAGCCCGTGTGGCCAGTACCTAGCAGATGACAGGAGGCAGAGAAAGATTTTGCATTGATAATTCTGCCTGTCAGTATTTATGAAAGCTTGTTTTAAAGCCAAGTGAATACCCACACATCTTAATTGTGCTTTTAAACTATACCTTTGCCTATGGAAGCAAGGAGAAAGAGAAGGAAGCTTTTAGGTGTCTTATTAGCAGGTCAGCAGTGTCCAAATTGCCACTTTGCTAGGAGGAAGTATGAGCAAAACACTTATTTCTGAATTATTCTTGGTGGAGAAGGTCTTAAAGAGTAAAGAAATGCAGTCACACTGCTGATTAATTTGCCCAGTGCTGTAATTATTGTGAAATATCAACGTAACTTTCTTTCCCTCTTTCAGTCGCACATCATGGTTTTACTGGTACTACAGAACCCCTGATTGTATTACCCTGGCATTCTCAGGGACTGTTAAGCAGGAGTCTTCCCTGTTTTGCTCTAAAACTCATCTAAATGGAAAACACATTGTCTTCATTATATGCCAGTGTTGAATGAACAGAGTTGCCATAGCAACAGCCATCTGAGGCCTTGCTGATTTCAGGCCAGTGAATGGGGTAGACAAACAAAGTACCTTCAAAACCAGAAGGGAACAATTGCTATTCATTCAAGCCAGGTTTAAGATCAGCAAATGTCTTTAGCAAAAGAAATGCAGATAAGAAAGTATCAGACATGGCCAGAGAAGAATAACAGAAAATTATCATAATCTTAAACTTTTCTGCCTGGTGATGTAGCATGAAAGATGATTCTTGAGGTAAAAAAAAAAAAAATTGAGAGAGCTAAAGAGATAAACCACAATTTGCCCACAACCTAGTGTGGCAGTATTATTGTAGCAAGTTGATGTGCAGAGTCTTTGCTGTGCTGGCAGTTGTGCTGTTGAACACCCCGAAGGATGGGTCAGCTTGAGAAGGGCAGGTATAGCAGGAGTGCCCATGAGTGAAGGCGGCCACGGGTTCAGGAGGCAGGCTTTTCTGCAGCAGCTCACATTAAGGGCTGAAGAATGTCATGCATGTCCAAGGTTATTATTGAAAAGCTAAATGGCATGGTTTTGGTCGTCAGCCTCCACAGATTACTCAGCAGTGCTTGAAGAGAGTCAGGAGCCCCCAATATGTTTGTTTCACCATTTTGTTGCTCCTGAAAGGCTGTGATATGCAGCTTTATGTATGACATGGTTGACACATACAACATAAAACCCAGTTAGACTTAATTTATATTCACATAAAATGCCAAGAAACTAACTGTGAAATGTTTGCCTTGAATTGGAGATGAGGCGTATGTATGTGTGGTCGTCTGGTATGTGTAACTGTATTTTCTTTTTCCTTAGCTCTACACAAAAAATTTTATGACTAAACTACTGTTTCTGTTTTTAGTATTGTCTAATGTGTAGAGACACCAAGAGGCAGAGGCAAGAAAATGAGCACACACAGGTCACATACTGTGGTGGCAGTGTGATTATAAGGTTTCTTTCGAGAGTAGTGGGGCGATGAAAGGCTCTCTCCTGGCCCCTATGTCGGATTTGACAATAGCAGTCATGTGCAGGGGCTGCATTGCAAACAGCCTACACAGCAGCGGGAGGAAAAGAGCAGGGGCAGGTTCAGGAATGAGATTGCTTATGGGAGGCTCTGTCATCTTTTACCTAAGTGAGCACACTGAGTTGGAGGTTACCCCATGTGATTAGCTGAATCACTGAATCCGTCTCTGGGACATCCTGGAGAAATTCTTGTAAGTATTTATTTTTGTGTGTTAGGTAGCTCAAAAAAAGGGAAGTTGCAATAACATGTAAGATGCGCAACTTTCCTCTGCCTAGGCCCATTAGTCAGTGTGATAATATAAACTGTGTGCTGTACCAGCTGGGCAGTTGGAGCCAAAGTGCCCTTGTGAGAGACATCAAACCCCCAATAGGAAAATTGTTATCCTGGAAACCTAGTCTTGAAGATGAAGTCTGTCAAACTTCACCTGTTTTCACTATTATATGCTTTATATAGCCTGTGTATGTGAAGGAAGGGTTATAATAATCAGTCATCAGTTGTGAATCTCAGTGATGTAGTACTGTCAGTATGTATCATTGATAATACACGGTACTTTGAGGCAGTTCACAACAGCGTATTCCTGTGTTAATCATTCTTGCAAAATAGGAATGGTGTAACAAAGTGAAGTTCTCACTAGTACACCTTCTGTTAATATAATGGCTATTTGTATATATTTGGACTGAGGAAATACTTGGAGGATAATGCTGAAAGTAATGTAAGATGAAACAGATCACCTCACCTTGAATAAAAGATTGTTTTCTGGTTAGTTATGAATAGACAAGATAGACGATTTAAATTCTGACAGCAAAATTATTAGTCAGAAGGATGAAAAGAAAATCAAGATGGATGCATTGAGTTTAGAAGGCAACTACATGGGAGTGTGTCAGAGAATATGAACTAAGAAATAGTATGGAGATGAATCAAACATTTTTTCATCTGTCTTCAAGGCATAAGAACAAAGATGAGTTTGCTGAAACTGTAAGAAAACACATCTAACATAAGTGATGCATAACACAGAATGGTGTTGTTGCAAGTCCAAGATGCTGGGCAAGGTCAGAAAATTGCAATTAATTTTATTTGTATGTATATTTATATCTGTATTTTATATATACACACCAATTGAAGCTCCCACATGAGTTCCATTAATTAAATTTGTTTTCTTAGTAAAACACATTCATTAATGAAGTTGTGTCTCAGTTGTAGATAGCAAAAACTCACTTCTGTAGTAGAAGCTATTGGTGGATCGTTGGCTGTAGCCTTCAGTAGGTGTGGGTCTGATTACTCTGGAGATACTATGCTGCTGTTGTTTTTGAAAGTTGCCAAGAGGCACACACAAAGGTTTTTTATTTTCTTGTTGGTGATACTACTATTATTCCTTGAAACCACAGCATGTTCTGCAGCTTTGGATCCCCTTTTGTTTCATCTAACGCTGCAGAGAGTGATCCATCGGTGTCTGCAGCGCTACAAACAGACCAGGATATGCTCTGTCTTTACATTATCTGTTAGCAGTCTGATGAGTACTATGCCTCATGGGAATTTTTGGGGGCTGACAATGTGCAGCTTGGACATGTACTTCCAGCTGTATTTTCTGAGAAACTTGAAAGGATTTAGTAAGTTTATTAAAAAACATAGATGTAAATCAGAAATCTGTACAATTATTGTTTAAGCTGATTAACAGTACATTTCTTTCTTATTTCTAAGGAATTATGGTGAAAAAGCTGCTTTTAAATTTGTTACTAATAGGTTCTAGGGACAAGGTATGTAAGTTGGCACATACAGGATTGTGGTTCAGTCCTGTTGTGATAACTGGACCAGAGTTACAACTTTAAGGTATTTCCAGCACAACCGTAGTGTTTCTTGCTCAGCCTCTCTCTACATCTCTTTCATGAAGAATTGCGCCTATAACGACGTTTCACTGAGAACCAGTGTGTACCTAATCTCTTTCATCATCATTTGTGCATCCTGAGAGACATCATGCATTTAGTTTGTGAAAGGGAATTAGTTATGCATTTACTCTTTGGTGAGGAATTAGTTACCAGATTCTAGCATGTTTTAATGCTTTGGGTAAGCAAGAATAGTAAAAAGAAGAGTTAACTTGGAGCTGTTCTAGACATAAGTTTCTTTCTTTTGCTAAATGCAACCAGGAGGATGAAGTCAGTGATTCTTTTTAGCAAGGCATGCTGAGTATGTTCTAAGAGTCACAGCAAGCAAAACAATCCAAAACATGGCAGCAAAATCACTTTTATTTAGCTCAGTGACACCCTGTCTCATTTGGTTGCCTTATAGCTTCAGTAGGGTTCAATAGTTTCCATGTTACATTCCAGTGTGCTCAGTCTCAAGGACACTGAGAAAGAGTGTCAAGAGAGAAGCCCTTTCTGAAAAAGGATGGCTCTACTAAAGCATAACTGTCAGACTTCTTTGGATGAAAGAGAAGAAGGTTGCTCCTGTCACTTCAAACACAGATTCACAGATTACATTGATTGAAAGGCACCCTCAAAGATCATATTTGTGCACCTCCAACTAGATCAGGCT
>WBNM01020838.1:1496-21894 GCA_013399055.1 Ramphastos sulfuratus
AGGAAAGGAGGAAAGGAGGAAGGAAAGGAGGAAGGAAAGGAGGAAAGGAGGAAGGAAAGAAGGAAAGGAGGAAGGAAAGAAGGAAGGAAAGAAGGAAAGGAGGAAGGAAGGAAGGAAAGAAGGAAGGAAGGAAAGGAGGGAGGAAGGAAGGAAAGAAGGAAAGGAGGGAGGAAGGAAGGAAAGGAGGGAGGAAGGAAGGAAAGGAGGAAGGAAGGAAGGAAAGGAGGAAAGAGGAAAAGAAGGAAAGAAAGGAAGGAAAGAAGGAAAGGAAGAAACAAGGAAAGAAGGAAAGAGAAAGACAATTAACTATTGCTGTAGAGTCCTCTAGTGGTGACATTTCACAAGCTGCCCAAGAGTGCTCCCGGGTGAACCCAGCCCCTCTTTGGCTGTCTTTGACTTACATAAAATGCAGTTGCACAGAAACCAACCCCCAGAGCCAGTGGCCAAACTCAGTGCAGCTATTTGACTGGCTTATGAATGGGGTCAAAGGCAATGCTCCAAAATCAAACCAACCAACCTTCCTCACTGTCCCTCACTTTCTTCTTTCCCAAAAGCATCTCCCATCCAAAGTTTAGATGATATTCTTCCAGATGGGTGGATTGAAACCCTGTATGCAATGAAATCTCAAGGTCTTTGCAGCTCAGTTTTTGTTGTTTCTGCTGCTTGGATGAGTGAGTGAAGAGAGGGAACCTGAGCAGCTGAATTGTTGCCACACGTGTGCCACATTAAACCTCAGACAGGAACTGGCTGGTGGTGTAGTTGTTGTGCTCAGTCTTCAGCAGCCATAGCAGTGGGTCTAGAGGAGCAGCTGAGTTTAGATGAGATTTCAAACCCAAGTCATTGAAAGTATTCTTCTTTTCCTCTTTTCTGTCTCTCTCTTCCCATGTTGCCTCCAAGCCTACTTTATTTCAGTTCCTGTGCTCTAGCAGTCCAAGGACGTGGCCTTGTGCAGAATCCATACCCAGCTCTGAGCAAAATGGTGGTTGCAGCAATTTGAATATGTGATAGAGGAGACAAAAGCAGTTCCCTGCTGTGAGCTCCTTCTGATAAAGAGAAAAGCACTGCTCTTGACAGGATATTCCCCTTCCTAATGAGACCGTCGTGTCCCTAACCCACTTTCTCCCTTCAGGCCTGGGTCCCCTCAAATGTGGTTCAATTTCTGCTTCAGGATCAAGGAAGAAATCTTAAAAAGCTTTAAGATTTCATTACAAAATAGAGTCTCACACACTGAAACCAAATAATTGGACACTGTTTCTTTCCTCAGAGTCATTTTTTTTCCCCTTCCCACGAATAGGAATAATCACCCACGAACGTTGCCCTTTGAATTGCAGCTCCTGCATGGCAATAGCTGCATTAGCACCTGCTGAATACAACCTGCCACTCACTGCCAGGCTGTGTAATTTAGGAAGCATCAAAAGGAGGAAAAAAAAGATCAGAAAATCGTTAGCAGGCTGGAGGATGCTGCTCTGCCCCCATGTTAAAAAGCCACTCACAGGACTGAGGCTTGAAGAATTTTCTGTTTTTTCTTTTTAAAGTGTTTACCCTGTTTGATATTTGCCCTATATTTGCACCAGGACATAAAAATAATGCAGTTCTCAAGTCACATCATAATTCAGGCTGGAGCAGACCACAGGCAGTCATCTGCTCCAACACAAGCTAGACCAGGTTGCTTAGGGACTCACACACACAGACTCACAGAATGCCAGGTTGGAAGGGACCCCAAGGATCATCTGGTCCAACCTTTCCAGGTAACAGTGGAGTTCAAATGAGCTGGCCCAGCAGCCTGGCAAGCTGAGTCCCAGAGCTGTCCAATGGAGGGGAATCCTTGGGAGATGATTCTATGGTTCTATGATTCCAATGTCTGACTGTTCCCATGGGGGAAAATTGCCTTCTGGAATCCAGTGGGAATCTCCCCAGCAGTAACTTGTACCCACAAGCTGCTGGTGCTTGCTGTCATCCAAGCCACTGCCATTTTACAAACTCATGCATCAGCCCAGCTGGCTCTTGGAGCAAGGAGATGCAACCAAAGGAAGCAAGATTTGTGCTAAACATAAAGCATTGTACAGCTGGTGTCACAGGACCACAGAATGGCAGGGTGTGAAAATAACCTCTGGAGATCACCCAGCCCAAGTCTTCTGCCAAGGCAGGGTCACACAGGAAGATGTCCAGGCAGGTTTTGAAAGTCTCCAGAGATGGAGACTCCACAACCTCTCTGGGCAGCCTGCTCCAGTGCTCCAGCAACCTTCAACTAAAGCAGCTCCTCCTCATGAGGAGGCAACATGAGCCTGCAGTGTGAGTGCAGCCCAGACAGCAACTGTGTGCTGGGCTGCAGCAAGAGCAGTNGATTGAACTTCTTATCTTCCAAGTTTGTGCCCATTCCCCCTTGTCCTTTCGCTGGGCACCACTGAACTTGTCCAGCTGAGCTCTGAATGTCTCCCAGGCTGCAGATTCCTCCACCTCCCTGGCCATTGTTTGCAATACAGTACTCAAATAATTCATGGGATGTTTCATCTTTCTGTGCCTCTGTGCTTCACTTGCTAAGCTTTCCTCTGCACTTTTTATGTCCTTTTCCACTGCTTCATTATTTTTCTGCAGGCCTGGTGTCCCACCAGTAAGCACAGACACCTCCTTGAATGCTTCTGTTGAGATGCAAAGCTTTAAGCTTGTCTCTGTCAAACCCTCTGCGGGGTCCAGCTGCGCACCGGTGTCACTGTTAATTAGACTGATTTCAGAAGTGCTTCCTGTAAACTTAAGCTTATCTGCCAGCCACTTATCAGTCCTGCCTGCCTGCATTAGTTTCTCTATCTCCTCGTGTCCAAATCAATAATATTGTGTACTGGTAAATAAGAATGGTTTCATAAAGCTGAAGTAACAGAGATTTAAGAGTGTTGTTTCAGCTAAAGGAATGAGCCCCTGGGGGGCTCTTGTTTGGCTGTTGATTTTGCTCCGTCCCATAGGACAATTTCAAAGCACTTTGAAAGTGGCTTTGCACAAGGGGATTAGCAAATAGACCATTGCCAGGGCCCTGGGAGAGGAGATATTGTTGCATGCAAATGGAAAAGTTCCCTTTTTTCCTTCTTCTCCTGTCTTCTTCATTCCACTGAAAATGGTGAAGATAATGAACCACCATAGAGTCACAGAATGGTTTAGGTTGGAAGGGATCTCAAGGATCATCTAGTTCCAACCCCCTGCCATAGGCAGGGACACCTCCCACTAGTACAGGTCACTCAAGGCCTCGTCCAACCTGGCCTTGAACACCTCCAGGGAGGTTGTGGAGCACAGAAGACCTCCAGGGAGGTTGTGGAGCACAGAATCACCCAACGTGATCAAAGATCACGTTGGGTGATTCGGTGCTCCACAACCTCCCTGGGCAACCTGTGCCAGTGCCTCACCACCCTCACTGCAAAGAACTTCTTCCTAACATCCAGTTTCAATCTCCCCTCTGCCAGTTTAAACCCACTGCCCCTTGTCCTGTCATTACAAGCCCTTGTCAATAGTCCCTCCCCAGCCTTCCTGTAGCCCCCTTCAGATACTGGAAGGCTACTATAAGGTCTTCTCTTCTCCAGGCTGCAGAGCCCCAACTCATGTAGCCTGTCCATATTCATGCAAACCTTCCTTTTACCTTATCTTGGATTCCAGTGAAGTCCATTTTCAACTTCTGACTCCAAATCCCATTACTTTTTGTTCTTTTTTTTTTTTTTTCACCTGCATTTTAAATTTCTGCAAGTTTTTGAATGGAAGATTTCCAACAAAAACTGTTCCATGTTTATAGTTGTTGGGTTTGTTTAATTTGTTGTTTTGGGTTTTTTTGTATTTGTTTGGATGTTTTGTTTTGTTTTTTTTTTGGCTACAAAAAACATTTTATATCCAAAAACTGGTTCACTGTAGATTTCTAATTGGATTAATTTCTTCTTCTTTACAGCTAGGAGGACTTTGCTTCCAGGAAGGAGAACTACTCATACACCAGGTAAGTGACATAGCACAACAGTTAGGCTAGATGAGAAGCCCTGGGATAACAAAAATTTTCACACACACAGAATGTTTATTTTAAAGGTCAGGATGAAACCCAGCTACTGCCACCCAGATCAAATCCCTTCCACACCCAGAGAGGGGGAGACTGAAACCAGTTCCTCTGGATGCTAGGTTTGGGGTGAACAGCAGTGGCTATCTGCTGCAGCTTCTGGCTTGCTTTGTCTTCCCAGATGAGACCAGGGAACCTGGGGGAGGTGAATGAAAGCCTTTGGTCACACACAAAGGGGAGACAGATGTGCTCTGTCTTTTACAATGAGTGTTCAGAGGCACCAGCTGAGGCAGCTGGGAAATGTGTGGCCTTCAGAGCAGCACCCAAGCACCTCCTTCTTTCAAAGGTTGAGTATCTGCCTGCTTCTACTTCCTCTAGGAAGGGGTTGCCCTGGGAGGTGGTGGAAACCTCATCCCTGGAGGTGTTTAAGGCCAGGCTGGATGAGGCTGTGGCCAGCCTGATCTAGTGTGAGGTGTCCCTGCCCATGGCAGGGGAGTTGGAACTCAGTGATCCTTGTGGTCTCTTCCAACCCTGACTGATTCTATGATTCTGTGATTCTATGAAATGTCTCTCATTTAGGGGTGGGGCTGTCATCTCCATGTGTTCAGCTTTGAGGAGGGTTCCCCAGAAGGGGGGAGAAGATACATACTCATGAGGTCATAAGAATATTGGTTGGAACACACATCTATAGGTCATACAGCTTCCCACTTGAAGTAGACTACTGCCAGCACTAATCCTGCTGCCTGCTTCATTTTGACTGTCTTGCTCAGACCACCAAATTAAGGACCTTTGCAAACTTAAGGATCCTGCTGCTACTTACAGAGGTAGCTTCTTGAACGGAAAAAAGCAAGGGTTAGGTAATTAAAATGGAGGAGGAGAGGAAATCTTCTGGGATGTTGCCTATTTGGACAATGTCTCACCATCAGAGTGATTTCCCCCCAAATTTTCTGTGACCTCTGGAGTTATGCCAGATAATACACTGACAACCTTAGCTCTTTAGGGGGGCTTATTCCAGATGACTTCTTAGATACTTTCATATTAAATTAGACAAACAGTGAAACCAAAGAAATCAGAAGAGGGTTTTGATGGCTCAGAGGGAGCATTGTGCCTTCTCTTCTGTGTCTAGATATCTTCTCACCTGTTCTTAACCCCCTGGAAACACTATGCTGTGAAGGTGCTCTGCCAGAATAAGCAAAAACACAGAGGCTTTGTTATCTTTAGAAGCCACAACATCACATACCTGATCCATTTACAGCTCAGAATTTATTAGCAGAATAGCCTGCACACATCTGCAATTCATATAAATGATAAGAACTGTTTGTTTCTAATGCCTCCCTGTAATTGCAGCCTGCATATTTTCCATCAGGAGATGCTGAAATGGCTCCCAAAGGAGAGGAGAGATGCTGTGTGGAGTGTTGAACAGGAATATCTGGGCCCTAACCTACCAGGCACTGGGAAAGGAGGGACTAGGGGGAACAGCTGTGGTGGCAGGTGGAGAGTAAACCCTGGTTCTCATCCCCTGTGCATCATGGGGTACCCAGGGAGCTGTGAAGGCATTCAGAGGATGCTGAGGAGTGACTGAGGGAGTTGGGGATGGTTAGTTTGAGGAAGAGGAGGCTGAGGGGAGACCTCATTGCTGTCTACAGCTAACTGAAGGGACATTGTGGAGAGGCTGCTGCTGGGCTCTGCTCACAGGGAATTGGAGACAGAACAAGGGGGAATGGACTCAAGCTGAGGCTGGGGAGGTTTAGATTGGACATTAGGAAAAAGTTTTTCCTGGAGAGAGTGTTCAGGGAGTGGAATGAGCTGCCCAGGGAGGTGGTGGAGTCCCCCAACCTGGCTGTGTTTAAGGGTGGTTTGGATGTGGTGCTTGGGGCTATGGTTTAAGGTGAATCTTGTAGAGCAGGGTTCTAGGTTGGATTTGGTGGTCCTGAGGGGCTTTACCAACCTGGATGTGTCTGTGATTCTGTGATTTTCCTGGGGCTGCTGCATCCCACATGCATGGTCCAGGATGCTGGTGCTGCAGTGCTGATCAGAGGGCTGGGAGCTCAGACGTGTCTGGATGTTGCCTCATATTAATTACCTGCTCTGCACATCTCAGGTAATTAAAAGCCAGAGCAGCTCTTCCTCTCCTCAGTGCACAGGCACCACTCCACTGTTGTAAACACACTTGAGATGGGAGCAAGGCCTCTTGCTGTCTGAACTCCTTGCTTTTATTTTGTGTTAAATGTTAGCTGCTGATACTACCTGTGATGTACGGGGGGGTTGGGTTAATTAAGAGTTTCTATGGAAACAGCACATCAAACATGGGATGGTGCTTCTGGGGGAGGGAGGGAAGGAGCTGCTCATAGCAGAAAGGTCCATAGCTGATTTGAAGGGATGAGGATGGTGTTTTTGTGAAGTTACCAAAGCCCAGCAAGCTCTCATGGGCTGATGTGTCCTTTCCCTTGCTATGGCTGACAATTCCTGGCTGCATCAATCCTCTCCTCTGAGACCTGTGAATCATAGAATGATAAGGTTGNGAAAAACCCCAGTTCTTTGATAGATCTCCTTTTCCCCTTGAAATGTTCCCTACTCACAACTCAAACCACAGAGAATCAGCTCTGAACACTTAAAATCATGATTGTGTGGTTTGGCACCTGATAAGTCATAAACTGGAGCTCTGCCCCTGCTGAAAATGGGAATTTTGACCCTTGGCAGGGGAGCATAGACAGGCTAGTCTGTATGGATGTCCCTGAAGTCCTGCCTTGGTCATGCAAAGAGTGAGTACCTGGTAGTATTTTCTATGTTTCACAGATGAAACTGTTCCAGAACAGGCTTTATCTGAGTTCTATAAGTTTTTGCAGGCCTGAATTAAATTCAATAACTCTGAGCCAGAATCTTGGGTCAAGAATGTCAATCCTCCAGCCAGCTTTTATTTCTGTTGTTTTGTCAGGCTTAAGTCAAATTCTCCCTCAGGTAGTCCTCCAAACCTATACCCCTCACTTTTATCAGGCTGCAGCAGAGATCTGCTTTCAAACCATCCCTGGACCTGAATGGCTGCTGCTGAGAGTGACACTATGCAATTAGCGTGCCTCATTAAGAGATAAACCCATCTTACAATCATATCATCCATCCCTTTTTATCCCTCCATTTTTATCCTAGAATCTGGCTGCAGATCAGCCACGCCATCTGCTTATCAATTAAGGAGGAAGAGATTCATGGTCTGATAAATTTAGGAAGTGCCATGTAAGCTCTGGCTGGCGGACACGATCCACTCGCCTTGCATTAGTAACTCCAAAGGGTTCTGCTGATCTTATCACATCATGTCCTCTTCATGTTTTAATCAGCCCCAGCCCCTTTGCACTGGCATTTTCCACTGTGCCAAGCCCAGCACTGAAGCAGGCACATCGCTGCTTTCATTGATGCTAAAAAATGCCTGTCTTGTTAATAGTATAAATGGACCAGAGGCTTTGCCTTCCAACTCAATTCAAGAATGCTATCGGCGTGAGTGGGCTATAAAAGCTCTTTTTCAAGATAAAAGACAGTTGTCTGCCAGAGGGGGGGGGTGTGGGGGGGAAGAAAATAGCTCAAACATCTTTATGACATCCCAGTGCAAAAAACAATTGGAAAGGATTGTCATAAAGGGAAGCGTGTCAGTTGTGAACTTTACTGAATTGAGCCTAATGCAAAATTCATGCTGAGGTGTCACAAGAGAAAGGCAGTTTATTAATCCAACTTATCTGGAGCTGGTAGGCAGCAGTCATGGTACATTAAGATCGTATGAATATTCTCCAGGCTCATTTGGGTTTCTATTCAGGACCCCTTTTGTGAGTGCAGCAGTGGCCAGAAAGGTCTTTTGGACCAGAAGCAGCCTTCTCTTCCTTTCCCCTTCTACATATCTTTTCATACTTGTCACAGAGTGGGCACATTGGAGCTAAGTGAAGCATGATGTCCTTGCCATCTGACTGATCAGAATGCAACGCCAAGCTCACTGTCTCATGCTTCTTTATTCCAGTCAGGCATTAGAAAGCATTTCATTTCTCCATTGCTTTTTGTATGCTCCCAGGCTAACTTTCCCTAATGGGGGAAAAAAAAAAAAAAAAAGATGGGGTTCTAAGACTCCCTTTTTAACGTGTTTTCACTATTTCCCAACGTCTTATTATCCCCGGGCAGAATGGCAAACTGTCTCGGAGCTGGTGTGCACGGAAGGACGGTGCCAATGACCCTCTGTTTGCTGAGGAGGCATCAATGCACCTATAGAGAGGACACAGTGGGCTCGTTAGCACAACAGCCTTTGAGAGAGAACAACAAACCCTCCCTAAGCAGCAGTGGCGTGGGACCAATGCTTTCCAAAAGGGTGAAAGGAAGGAGAAACTGAAATGGTTTGAATTCGAAGTGGAGCAGGCTCGTAAGCTGTCTCCTTTGTCTCCTGGTGCTGTTGGGTAGAACTCTTAAGTAGAGTGTGGTGAGATTGATGGGGCTGGCCAGGAAAACAGAACCCTCCCCCACCCACCCCCCAGCGCTGGCAAATAACATCACCTCACTGAAAACAGGGCTGAGGTCCTCCTCCTTGGAGGTTTAAGCTAATTTTGCAATTGATTTCAGCAGTGGCAGGATTTCCCTAGAGCCTCATGGGAAGCAGTAAGGCTGTAAGCATGACTGGCTAAGGGATATAAGGCCAGGTTTAGCCCTATCAGAAGACAGACCAATGGTTCTTTGCTTCTAGCTGTGCTGAAGTAGCTGTCTACAGAGCTCAAAGTGGCCATGAGTGACTGCAGGTAGGAGAGGAGATGAGGGCTGTGGAGTTGGAGGGAGGTGAAGGAGTTACCTGGAGTGAACGTGTGTTGGGGAGGTGAATTACAGCAGGAGAGCTGCATCAGAGGTATGGTTTACTGAGCTTTTGAAGGCTTGGGGAAACTTTTACAAAGAAAAGAGTGTCTCAGCCTATTGAAATCTGAGTGGGGAAGAGCCTCAAAGAAAGAAAAAGTCCTCAGGAGCAGGTAGTGAGTGTTGCTGGAAGAAGACTTGGATGCATGCATTAAAAAGACATTAAAGTTGATCCATTCTGTCATATTTATGGATGTTACCCAGAGTGGCTTTTATCAGATGTGCATTTGGCTCAGCACTGAAGGATAATTGCAGCTAAATAGTCTATAAAAAGGATCTACAAATGCTATAGAATGTGAGCTGGCCAAATTCTGTCCCCATTTACATCCATGCAAACTCATTGGTTTTAATGAGGTTGCTCTGATATCCCCCTGGCAGAATTTGCTTGGGATGTTACGGAGAGCAGACAGGGATGTATGATGTGATTATGACAGTGAGCTCCTTTTGTGTCAGTTGTTCCAATGACTCATTTCATGGCTTTCAGCATGTCACTTAATTTTTTTCTGTGCTGTGATTTACTCATCTGTGCTCATTCAGGTTGACCTGTCTCACCTGAGGAAAATGGCTGTAGAGCTCCTTGGATGCTGTAGGTGCTGCAAACCACAGTGCAGAGACAATTGCAGCCGGGAGCAAAAAGGAGCAAAATGTTCTCTTGAAATGTGCTGCTACATAATTTATTTCACCTTTGCTTGATGAAGACACTGAAGTGTGACATCCTGCAGAAAAGTGGAATAATAGCAAATTAGTCTTCCTCAACCCCAGTCTTACAAAGCTTTAGGATTTACTTCTCTATTTAATTGTATGAAGTATCTAAAATATGAGTGCTATCTGTGCAGGGTGGAAACACTCCAGGTTAAGGACTGTCTTGAAATGTGCTGACACCTGGCACAAGGAGCCCCCTGATACTGGTTGAGCCTTGGAGAACAGCAGTAATTGGATTTGGTAACGAGTTGTGATGTGCCCACATAATCAAAAGAGATGTGGCCAGCAGAGCCATACAGGAAGGTCATGGACTTGAAAGAGCGAGTCCAGAGGAGGGACACAAAAATGATCAGAGGGGTGAAGCACCTCTGCTATGAAGACAGGCTGAGGGAGCTGGGGGTGTTCAGCCTGGAGAAGAGAAGGCTCCAGGGTGACCTAATAGCAGCTTTCCAGTACCTGAAGGAGGCTTCCAAGAGGGATGCAGAGGGACTGTTTGCAAAGGCCTGTGGTGATAGGAGGAGGGGCAGTGGTTTGAAAGGAGAGAAGAGCAGATTTAGATTGGATGTTAGGAATAAGTTCTTTACCATGAGGGTGGTGGAACATTGGAACAGGTTGCCCTGTTGCCTCCAGGTTGCCTGGAGATATTCAGGGTGAGGCTCAACAGGGCTCTGGGCAACCTGATTTAGCTCTGCTGACTGCAGAGGGGGTTGGACTGGATGACCTTTGGGGGTCCCTTCCAGCCCATTCTGTGATTGGTGTACCCTGTCTAAAAGAGTGAGAAGCCTAGACTCAGAGTGGGCTCTGCCTGCTCTGAGCCCTGTGTTGTGGCTGGCTGATGAATCACAGATTCACAGAATTAACCAGGTTGGAAAGGACTGCTGAGATCATCAAGTCCAACCTAACACCTAGCCCTTCTAATTAACTAAACCGTGGCACTAAGTGCCTCATCCAGCCTCCTCTTAAACACCTGCAGGGGTGGGGACTCCACCACCTCCCTTGGGCAATCACTCTTTCTGTGAAGAACTTCTTCCTTAACATCCAGCTTAAACCTGCCCCGGTGCAGCTTGAGGCTGTGTCCTCTTGTTCTGTCACTGCCTGGCAGAAGAGCCCAACCCCACCTGGCTGCAACCTCCCTTCAGGTAGTTGTAGAGAGCAATGCAGTCTGCCCTGAGCCTCCTCTTCTGCAGGCTGCACACCCCCAGCTCCCTCAGCTGCTCCTTGCAGGGCTGTGCTCCAGCCCCCTCTCTGGACACATTCGAGCATCTCAACATCTTTCTTAAATTGAGGGGCCCAGAACTGGACAGTGTTCAGTGAAGCAGCAGGAGGCTCGGCTGAGGCAGGCTGTGTGGGTGGGAGGTTTGGCAGCAGTGCTCTTGGGGCTGCCTTGCACCGGGGCTGATGCCCGACGCCAGGACAAGGGGCACTGGGTGGAAGCTGAGGCATAGGAAGTTTCATGTAAGCATGAGGAGGAATTTTTTTCCCTGTGAGCGTGACAGAGCCCTGGAACAGGCTGCCCGGGGGGTTGTGGAGTCTCCCTCTCTGGAGATACTCAAAAGCTGCATGGATGTGTTCTGTGTGATCTGGTCTAGGAGANTGTGATTGGTGTACCCTGTCTAAAAGAGTGAGAAGCCTAGACTCAGAGTGGGCTCTGCCTGCTCTGAGCCCTGTGTTGTGGCTGGCTGATGAATCACAGATTCACAGAATTAACCAGGTTGGAAAGGACTGCTGAGATCATCAAGTCCAACCTAACACCTAGCCCTTCTAATTAACTAAACCGTGGCACTAAGTGCCTCATCCAGCCTCCTCTTAAACACCTGCAGGGGTGGGGACTCCACCACCTCCCTTGGGCAATCACTCTTTCTGTGAAGAACTTCTTCCTTAACATCCAGCTTAAACCTGCCCCGGTGCAGCTTGAGGCTGTGTCCTCTTGTTCTGTCACTGCCTGGCAGAAGAGCCCAACCCCACCTGGCTGCAACCTCCCTTCAGGTAGTTGTAGAGAGCAATGCAGTCTGCCCTGAGCCTCCTCTTCTGCAGGCTGCACACCCCCAGCTCCCTCAGCTGCTCCTTGCAGGGCTGTGCTCCAGCCCCCTCTCTGGACACATTCGAGCATCTCAACATCTTTCTTAAATTGAGGGGCCCAGAACTGGACAGTGTTCAGTGAAGCAGCAGGAGGCTCGGCTGAGGCAGGCTGTGTGGGTGGGAGGTTTGGCAGCAGTGCTCTTGGGGCTGCCTTGCACCGGGGCTGATGCCCGACGCCAGGACAAGGGGCACTGGGTGGAAGCTGAGGCATAGGAAGTTTCATGTAAGCATGAGGAGGAATTTTTTTCCCTGTGAGCGTGACAGAGCCCTGGAACAGGCTGCCCGGGGGGTTGTGGAGTCTCCCTCTCTGGAGATACTCAAAAGCTGCATGGATGTGTTCTGTGTGATCTGGTCTAGGAGATCCTGCTCTGGCAGGAGGGTTGGACTGGCTGAGCTTTGGAGGTCTCTTCCAGCCCCTGACGTTCTGTAGTTCTATGATTCTGTTTTTCTGACTGGCTGACAACGCCGAGAGTCTCCGTGGCCCGGCGCGGCTGCAGCTCCCGGGGCTGCCGGCTCGGGGTCCCGGTGCGATCGCCCACGAGGTGGCAGCCGCCGCTTGTGCATCACTCCCGGCCCTGCCTGGCAGCTGGACCGACAGCTGGAAGCAGCGAGCCGGCCGAGCGCGGCTCCCCGGAGACAGGGGCATGGAAAGACAGGATCTGTTTGCCCTAGGGAGTCTCCCCCTGGGCTGAGACCTCCTGGTTTGATGGTCGCAGTTCAGATACATCTCTGACACCTGCGTTTTTCCCTAAGATAGATGAAACAGAGATGGCACCAGAGCCCCTCTGTGCAGAACGGGGCTCCTCTCCCCTTCTCACTGAGCACCCTTTGGAACAATTCTGCCCTAAAAAGCATCCAGCACAAGTGGGAGCTGAAGGAGGTATCTTTGCTTATGCCAGCTGTCAGGTTGGTCCCTCTTAGCAGGAGTGCTATAGGACCAGAGCAGTTACCTGAAGCTTGATCCTTTGGGAAACTCTGGGTTGGAATGCATTAAAGAATTTCTGAGATGGAGCACTGTGTACCTTGTAGAGTAGAAGCTGTGATTCCAGGATTTTACTGCAGACTCTGATTCGAAACCCACTTTTAGTGGAGGAACTGGCCACAGAAATAAGCAAAAGACATGACAATTTAGGTGGCAACCTTAATTATGTGATGATTTCTACTCTTGTGTATGTGAACAACCTGCAGTGGAATATTCAGTGGAATTGCAGCTCGGACACTAAAGAGATTTTCCTATTACTAAAATTGTGATAACTGTTCTTGAAAGAGGGTTCAGTAAATTGCCTCTAAAGCACAGGAAATTGGCTTAGCTTCTTCTGTGTAATATTTGTCTTAAGAAGCACGTCACAGGCACAGAGATGAGAAGAGTCACTGAGGTCTGAAATACATGGACTGCTGCAGCAGCAATATCACCAACCCCTCTGAGAGAGCCCATGGGGCTTAATTTTGCTACAGATTCTCTGGAGGACCATCAAGAAATTGCTTTATGAGTGGAAATACCCATGCTATTATACTCATAATTTGATACTGCAACACTAGATTGCAGTTATTTGTGTTTCTGCAGATCAGTCTCTCTTTCCCTGTCTATAGCATTTCTTCACTCTCTGCAATAAAAAAATCCTAAAGAAGAGATATAGAGACTGGGATAAATTTTGCTAGTGGTACAGCATGTTTCAGGACATCAGTTTCAGAATATAATAGAAGAACACGATGAACTTAATTTTCCTCTCATACTAATCATGAGCAGTCTCTGAATTCTTTGAATATGTTGTCTGAGAGGAGTCAGGCCCCTCATGGCAAAGTTGGAAGCATCCAGAAACTGTTTATTAGTTGGTGGCCTAGAAGGGATAAATGGTCTCTCCAAATGGTTGATTATTTATTTCATCAGTTGGGATGGTTCTCCCCATATCATCCTTATTTAAATCTTTATACATCTACCTTATCACCAAACTGAGCTGACAAGCCAATGCCTGCTCAGATGCAATAGCCAAAGTGATTCCTCAGTCCTTTAGCTGATGTCTTTTGTGCCACCATGCCTACAGCCAGGGTGAAGGCCAGAAGTGCCACGAGGAAGACATGTACTTGACATGCAGAGTCATGCATCCTTAGTTTCCTCCAGTAGCTCCCAGAACTATCTGCACTCCCACCAAGAGCTTGCAAAATCAGGCAGACTTCTTGGAGATGAGCATCTGAGTTGGCATAGCCTTCCTAGTTTAAGCCTGCAGAGTAGCTGCATTGTATTGACTTTCCCTACGGTTGGAGATGCAGGAAAGATGAGGTAGTGCCTGAGTGCTTCCTACAGGAGGTGTTTTAAGAGTCAGAGAACTTTTCCCATTGTACTTTTCCTTACTCTAACATCTGATTCCAGTTAATGTGCAGCTTCCAAGGCTAACTCAGTTTCGATCAAGTTGTGTTAACTTTGAAAAGCTGACTGACTCCAGCTTAAAATGGATGCACTTACAGGAGGATGAAAGGCCTTTTTTCTTTTTAATCAGTGTTGAAGGAAGTAGTTCAAAAGCAGAGATTGTTTCTTTCTGAAGAAAAAGAAGCTCTTTCTCACCCTCCTCCTGCCATGAAAGAGATCCTTTGCCCATCAGAGGAGGATTCGATGAACTGGAGATGAAATGGCAGTATATTGGGAATTTTATTACTATAGCTGGAATAAAGGGAATTTAATGTAAGAGAAGGCTCCCTCATGCTTCCCAAATGTCCTCTTACTTCAGTCCTTCTTTGATTTGTCCTGTTCTTCCTCTTTGAAAGCAAATCAGTGGTTTTCCTGGCTGGGAAGAGAGAACTGGTGGCATTCTCCTTTCTGTCTTGTACTGTGAATAACCCTGGACAATAAGAGAAATATTGAGACATAAATTCTGCCAGCTCTTGAGGCAACCAGGATTAGAGTCTTCATTTGGAGAGACAATTTATTTTTTTTGCATGGGTGAGGCAATTACTGCTGAAATAGGGCTTTTTAAAAAGAAGCCTGGATCCCCTGTGACTTGATTCCCATCAGTTCCTAAATGAATATTTAATTGTTTCCTATTAAGATGCTCATTATCTGTAAAGCAGACAATGCCACTGTTGCTGGGTCTTCCAGCTGGTGAAGTTGGTGACAGGTTAGATTATGGCAATGGCCCATGCCTGTGCTGGAGTGGCTTCTCCTGTGAGGAGAGACTGAGGGAGTTGGGGCTGGTCAGAATGGAAAGGAGAAGGCTCCGAGGTGACCTTATTGTGGCCTTTCAGTATCTTAAGGGGGCTACAAGAAAGCTGGGGAGGGATTTTTAGGATGTCAGGGAGTGGGGGGAGTGGAACCAAGCTAGAAATGGGGAGATCCAGCCTGGATGTTAGGAAGTTGTTCAGCATGAGGGTGGTGAGAGCCTGGCAGGGGTTGCCCAGTGAGGTGGTGGAAGCCTCATCCTTGGAGGTGTTTAAGGCCAGGCTGGCTGAGGCTGTGGCCAGCCTGATGTAGTGTGAGGTGACCCTGCCCATGGCGGGGGGGTTGGAACTGGCTGATCCTTGTGGTCCCTTCCAGCTCTGACTGATTGTATGATTCTAAGTAGGTTACAAAAATTCAGCAGAACAATTTGGGCTATGCTGTCACCCACGAGATATGGAATCATAGAATCAGAGAATGGTTTAGGTTGGAAGGGACCTCAAAGATCATCCAATTCCAACGTCCTGCCACAGGGAAGGACACTTCCCACTAGAACAGGTCACTCAAGACCTCATCCAATCTGGTCCTGAACACCTCCAGGGAGGTGGTGGAGCACAGAATCACAGAATGTGATCTTCAATCACATTCTGTGATTCTGTGCTCCACAACCTCCCTGGGCAACCTGTGCCACTGTCTCACCACCCTCACTGCAAAGAACTTCTTCCTAACATCCAGTTCAAACCCTGCCAGTTCAAACCTATTCCTCCTCCTCCTGTCATTACAAGACCTTGTCAATAGTCCCTCCCCAACCAAAGGGTCCCAAAGAGACTGACTTAAAGTCCTGCTTATTCTGCCTGAGGAAAGATACCCTTAAAATTTACTAACTTGTTCAAAATGGGTGTTTAAGAGAATAGAATTCCTGAGGTACCTCTTTGGCCGAGATGTCTCTTTCTGCAGAAGACTTATGGAGGTAACTTCCATCCCTCAACCACTGTCTTGCCTAAGAGTCCTGTGTTTAAATGATTTTAACAATGGGGAGAGACCACACAGAGGGAGAGCAGCACACAAACACCTGAATCATGTTCATCTAACACCACACTAAAGCTGGCAGAAACATAACCTACATATGATTTGATAATGAGGACACTAAGCCACTAGAACAAGCTGTCATGGGAAGCTGTAATTTCTCCAGCTGAAGATCTCTTCAGTTCCCAGACCAGGTACCAGGGTGCTCTAGCCAGGCACAAATTCTTATGCTCAACAGAAATACCAGGGTTGAATTCAATGGTCTGTAGTTTGTGGGATCTTGGAGACTTTGAGCTAATGATGCTTTCCCTTTTCAGTCAGAGGCTCCAGGGGATCTTCCACTTTGCTAGTTTTATATCTGACACGTATCAAGTGGCACTGAGGAACCTATTTAAAAAGAGCACACACAGCCTTGAATGACAAGGTTCCAGGGTTACTGGGATCAGAGCAAAGAGCAAATTCCCCACCTTATTTTGGGTGCTGATCTAGGTCTGAAAGGCAGCAGAGATCCATCTAACAAAGCCTAACAGCAAAAGCAGGAAGGAATAGATGCAGCCTCCTTTCACTGCTCTTTTTAGCCAGAGGCACTGCAAGCAAAATCATCTCCTGCTACTTGATAGAAATTTGCATGATATCAGATTGTATCCATTTACCAGCTTGATATACTTCACCCTTCAAATGCATTCAGGTAATGTATTTAATTCCTTTTGATGCATGAACAGTAAAAAAGCATCCTGATAGGAGTGCTGAGTGCTCTGACAATTATTTAAAATTACACCCAGACTGCTCTGTAATCAGCTGATGCCACCCTTCCAGTCACAGCTTGTTGTTAAAGATAACCATCCTCTTACTTCTCCTCAGACCCCTTTCCTGGTCTTCAAAGACCAGAGGACATCCAGGTGCTGGGTGTAGTGCCCAGGATCATAGAGTTGTTTGGGTTGGAAAAGCTCTTTGAGCTCATCAAGTCCAACCACCATCTAACTCTGCCAAGTCTGGTGCTAAACCACATCCCTTAGCAAGCCTGGCAATTTCTGAGCAAAGCCAAGGGGATTTTTAAAGTGGTCAAGGGTTTTTGTGAGGAAAAGTCCCAAACATCCCATGCCTTTTTATGGGGTCAAAGGTTGACAGGCATCTGTATCACAGCCAACTCCAGCTAGAAGAATTTACCAGGAGGGAAGATCTTTTTCTACAGAATATGAAGATCAGAAACTGACTCTTAGCCTTCTGTAAATAATCTCCTTCATCTTGGAAGAGCCTGCTCCCAGGGCTGAGGAACTGGCTCAGAGGATGGAAAGCAACCAGCACAGTGAGGGTTCTTCTTTGCCCAGTTCCTTGCCATGTTCTGCAGCTTTTGGGACCTTTCCAGTGGCCTCTTTGTTCCTGTGTATCAGTGAGCTGAAGCATCTTATTGTCCCCTTGAAATCATGCCCACGCCACCCCTCCTACGTACACCCTTTGAATTCCAACTGCAGATGGGAACAAGAGAAGAAAAGGGCAAAATCATGGGAGTGAGGAGGTGGAGATCAGAGACACAGATGAACTGAAAGGTCTAATTAAGTAGTGCCCTCTCCTCTGGAGCCACAGCCTGGGTTTTGTTATACACATGGCTGTACACTGGCTTCCAAGTTTGGAAGAGGACAGTGTGGGCTCCCAGCCAGCCCTGGTGAAGAGCTCTTGCCATTCCCTGACCTTGTAAGAGAGTTAATGGCAGCATCTGCTACCTTCATGTACATCTACCTATTAATTAAAATTACATAGCTGCTTAATAGTATCTTTCAGAGCTTGTTAATGCTCAGTGAGAACTGGATAGTGTCAATAAGTCTGCAGAATAAAAATGCTGGTCCTGTTGTTAAAGTACTGCACATTATGCAACATGCATACAGATGGAGAAAAGAGGGAATCTCTGAAAAAGACATTCCTAACTGCAGCAGCAAAGGCAGGAGCAGCACTTCTTTCTGCCACGGGGTTGTGTGTGTAGCCAAGCATCTGCATAACTCGATGGGAGAGAGCAGAAGTGTGCTGGGGAAGATGAGAGCCTGACTGCTCATCTGTGCCTCTGGAGGTGCTTTGCATCTCTGGCAAATCTTGACTCACATGCTGAAGTAAAGGAGGGCTTCTGAGGACTGGCTCTTAAAAGTGGGCTCCCAGGGTTTGTGTGAAAGTGGAAGTTAACTCTGATCTAGGCAGGCTAGGAATTGCAGTGGACTAAACAGCAGTAAGGTCTCCTCTTACCCCTAAATTATAACATCTCTGCAAGTGTACTGTTTGTAGGAGCCCAGGTACTGAAGACCCTCCTGGGTAGCTTCATGTGATCATGTTCAGTGTTAGTGGCACAGCAATATTTGTAAACTAGCCTTTTTCATTTGTTTGTTTTTCCCACTCTCTGTTAATATTTATGCACTTCTGTCAGCTGAACTGTTTGGAAAACCTTTGGTTGCTGTTTCCTGTCAGCTTGGGTGTCTGCTCTTGGTTGTTTTTGGCAAGTGGTTCTGCAGGCTAGGGCTGAATCTTCTTCTGTGGGTATTGCGTTTATGTGATTCCTGACATTAAAAGTTACTACAGGATTTGTATCAAGGGAGGCTTGCTATTTTTTTTTATAGCATTCCAGTAGCTATTAAACTTTCATAAAAGTCTGGGGAGTTTTCATGCTTTTGATGGGTAATGATGTGTTCTAAAACACTTAGAGCTCTCCCTTGACAAAGAGTAAATAATATTTTCCATTAATGGCAAGTCCTCCAAAGCTTTTTGTCTTTCCCATCTGTTTAGTAAATCTTAAACAAAATATGAGCCCTGCAGTGTGTTTTATGGCTTATTTTAATGCTAACTACTGGTTTATTTTAACTAAATGCTTTTGTGGCATTGCACACTGATAAAAATGAAGTCATAAAAAGCAACCGTGCTGTATAGCACAGGCTCCTTTGTTCTTGGAGCTGTGAGGTTTGATGTCTGCAGTCAAGATGAATTCACCAAGCTCAGGGAAAAAAAAACCAAACCCAATGTTCTCACTTTAGAAGAAAAGATGCATTTTGAAAAGGCTGGTGTTGACCTCTACTCAGAGCAGGGCAGCTTTCCATCTATTCTCCAGTCTGAGGCCAAATTTCTTCTCTCTGATTGTGCCTGCGCTGCAGATCTCTATTTCGCGTTGCAGTTTCCGTCTCCGTGCGGCTTCCCGAGGGATGTCTGTGTGACACCCACACAGAGTGGACTCTAGGAAGCTCTGCTGTTCCCCTGCTGGTTGCTAGACACCATCAAGCATGACAGCATCCTCATGCCGATGGAGCTGCTCCCTCCCATAAAGCGATGGGAGCCTTCTGATCAGCCTGCAGAAGAGGAGGCTCAGGGCAGACTTCATTGCTCTCTGCAACTACCCGAAGGGAGCTTGTGGGCAGGTGAGGTTGGGCTCTTCCGCCAGGCTCCCAGGGACAGAACAAAAGGATGCAGCCTCAAGCTGTGCCAGGGCAGGATTAGGCTGGATGTTAGGAAGAAGTTCTTCCCAGCAAGAGTGATTTGCATTGGAATGGGCTGCTCAGGAGGTGGTGGAGTCCCCATCCCTGGAGGTGTTTAAGAGGAGGCTGGATGAGGCACTTAGTGCCATGGGTTAGTTAATTAGAAGGGTTGGGTGATAGGTTGGACTTGTTGATCCTAGAGGTCTTTTCCAACCCGGTTGATCCTGTGATGCTGTGAATGTGCTCCCCGGGTCAGGCATGCACACACAAGGCCCTGCACAAAGGAATGGTTTTCTGTCTTGGGTCTGAGCTGCACTACTTCCACCAGGGAAGGCTGAAGAATACATTTATTGCCAGGCTTGCTTTTCAGTAGAATACAAACATCCTAGCTGGGATGCATTCCAACAGGTATCTTTATAGTATCCATGTGCTTGCACACAGACTTGTGTTAAGGCAGCCTCACCTGTCTGTACAGATGAGCTTTCAAGCAGTGAGCAGAGGCAGCTTTGGGTCCACTCTCAGCAAGGTGATGCCTTGGAGGAGTGTACTGAGTGGACACGGGTGAGCTGGCAATGTTTCACTGTCATCCAGATCACTGCTGGTGGATCAGATCTATCCTCTTGGGTTTGATGATGGAAAATACATGTCAGAGTGTCCAGGGAAAAGCTGACCTGCTGTGCTGCACTGTGCAGCATGCTCAGACCTACCCTGTGAAGGTCAACAGCTTTTAAGTTACACTGAGGTGATGGGGCTGAATTTGCTACCTGATTTTTACCACCATCCCTGGACTTTTAATTGAGTCATACTCTTAAGATTTTACCTCAAGATACCTCAGAGTAAGGGTTTGGTTTTTTTTGTGTGTGCTGTTGAAGGCTTTTTTCTTTCTGGATGAATGAGTGGGGATGTCAAGATAAGGGTAGGATGAAGATACCAAATCCCAACCCATCAGAAGTTACAGAAAGGGAGGTCTGGGAGCTTCACAAGGGACAGAGGTGGGCCTGAGGAGCTCTGTGAATGTTGGATGAGTATTTTGGGAATGCCAAATCAAAGAGGAAAGTTTTGCATTTAGTCCTAAGTGATTTAAGACTAAGTAGATTATATATATAT
>WBNM01020841.1:1997-19433 GCA_013399055.1 Ramphastos sulfuratus
TTTAGTTTGGGGTTTTCTTGTTTTAGTTTAGTTTGGGGTTTTTTTGTTTTAGTTTAGTTTGGGGTTTTTTTGTTTTAGTTTAGTTTGGGGTTTTTTTGTTTTAGTTTATTTTACTTTGTTGTATTTTATTTTTAAAAATTTTGTTTTATTTTGGTTTATTTTATTTTGGTTAGGTTTATTTTGATGTGGTTTTTAAAATTATTTTAGTTTGGTTTATTTTATTTTTTTTATTTGTTTTGTTTTGGTTGTTTTGGTTTGGTTTGAACCTACATCTTTAATCTGACACAGCCACAGGAACTAATCAGAAAAGGCTGTGCTGCTGCAGCCTGTGATACCCTCCCTGAGGAGGAGTCACCATCAGGTCCTCTAAGAGGTATTAGTCACATTCCTTAGTGTAACACTGGAAGCACCCAGCTGTAATGGTGGTGAAAGTGGTGTGAAAGCCAATTTAGATAAGGGAGAAACCCAACCAAAACAACCAACCCAAGGTCTGTGCAGCAAAGACTGTAACTGTGCCTCATGAAACAGGGAAATTGTTTTAGCTGCTTTATGATTCTAAGCCATATTTCTTTTTGCTCTGCTATCATTGCTAGTGCAGCTCCAAGAACATCACAAAGCCTGCCAGAAGGAGCTGAGCAGCTTTCTGACACCACACCACCCAAAGGCTTGCTCTTCATAATCCCTAAGCCCCAGGGCACCCCAAGACATCACAGCACCCTTTGTGCTCCCTCCCAGAACCCAGCACTCAGGTCTCTGCCATCCACCTCATCTGTCTCACATTCAGATTGATTCATAACCTCTTGCTTCTCTGGTATATCTCTACATGGAAAAAAACCCAAAGCATCTGCACCTTAAGGGCATAAATTGGAAAGATGCAACTTTAAAAATATATCAAAGAGGATAATTTATTCATTTGCCTGGGAGATGCCATGAAACTCTCATTCCTCCATAGCTTATATTGAGCCAAGCTCCTTCCCTGCAGCTGGTACTTTGCAGGCAGTTTTCCTTGCAGCTCCAAAGGCTGGAGTCCACCTCTCTTCAGAAGGAAAGTTTTCTCCTCACTGTGTTGGGACCCACCTGCAGTGAAGAGCACAGATCAGAGCTCTGGAGTCATGCATGGCCCAGGTTGGACTTGGAAGATCTTCCTTATGAGGAGAGCCTGAGGGAGCTGGGGCTGTGCTGCTGGGAGAGGAGGAGACTAAGGAGGGACCTGACTCATGTCTAGAAATACGTAAGGGGTGAGTGGCAGGAGGCTGGAGCCAGGCGCTGCTGAGTGATGCCCAGTGACAGGACAAGGGGCACTGGGTGGAAGCTGAGGCATAGGAAGTTCCATGTGAACCTGAGGAAGATTTTTTTCCACTGTGAGGGTGACAGAGCACTGGAACAGGCTGCTCAGGGGGATTGTGGAGTCTCCCTCTCTGGAGATCTTCAAGAGCCACCTGTACACATTCCTGTGTGATCTGCTCTGGGTGATGCTGCTCTGGCAGGGGGGTTGGACCAGATGAGCTTTGGAGGTCCCTTCCAGCCCCTGACATTCTGTGATTCTATGATTCCTTCTGACTAGGAGCACTAAAAGTTTAGCTCAAGGCATGAAGTATTTAACCAGACTGCCACTCTGCAAAGCTGCTAGAGAGTGCCTGAGCAGAACATCTGTCAGAGAGGTGGCAACTGGCAGAGCCCAGCAAGGATTTTGTGGAGAGAAATGGGGCATAGCTTCCTAATTGAGCTGCAGTGCTGAGCTGTGTGGGAGGGTGCAGGGAGCATGTGGAAGCGAGCATCTTGCTTGCTCCAGGAAGGACCAGAAAAACAAAAGTGCCCCAAGGAACCTTGCTTGGGAGGGCAGGAGTGAGTGATGCAGTGTGAGAGAAGAGAACATGGGAGCCTGTGAGCTCAGCAGGCTGATTCCTCATGGCCCAAGCAATGGTCTCTGGCTGCTTCACAGGCTCTGTCAGTGAAGCACAGTCCCAGACTACTTTCTTTGCAGATTTTCTTTTTGCTTTATCATGTGCAGGAATCTAGCTCCAGACATTTCAAGAAGGGGATGCTCAGAACAAGAGGATGGTTTTGCCACAGGCTCAGGCTCTTGTATTAGTGGTCTCATCACAGATGGAGCTGAGCAGCCCAGTCCACAGGCAGGACTTGGCTTGGCAGAAGACAAGAGATTTACATCCAAAGATCATCCAATGCAGTATGGAGAGAGATGGGTCTGATACTGCTTCTCCTATCTGTGCTCCTGCTACTTTCAAAGGAGCTATATTTAACCTTCCCCAAGAGGAGACTCTGGGTGGCCTGTCACTGGCTTGCTCCTTACTTTCCACAAGAAGCCACTTCTCCCAAAACTGAGCTCACAGTAGGATCTCCGTGGGCAAATTCACTCATGCTCAAGAAGGCATTACAGAGAATCACAGAAGGTTAGGGGCTGGAAGAGTCCTGGAAGGATCACCTAGTCCAAGCTTCTTGCCAGAGCAGGATCACCTGTACCAGATCACACAGGATTACAGAGCCCTAGGAGCTCCATACAATGGCACAGGGAGGTGAGGCTGAAGAAGGGATGGGCAGTGGAGGGACAAAGAGAGGCTGAAACCACCTTTGAGTGGAAGGAAGCTCATGGGTGCTGAGGAGGAAAGAGCTTGGTGGGCAAGGTGGTCTGTGGAAGTCAGCCTGGCTGCACAACTCCAGCTGAGGCTGGGGAGGTTTGGATTGGACATTAGGGAAAAGCTTTTCAAAGAAAGAGTGGTCAGGGACTGGAATGAGCTGCCCAGGAAGGTGGTGGAGTCCCCCAGCCTGGCTGGGTCTAAGGGTGGTTTGGATGTGGTGCTCAGGGCTATGGTTTGAGGTGAATCTTGTAGAGCAGGGCTCTAGGTTGGACTTGGTGATGCTGAGGGCTGTGCCAACCTGGGTGTGTCTGTGATTCTGTGACTCTCTGCTTTCACCAGACAATGCAAAGCTAGGAAATGCAGTAACTGATCTCCCCCCCACTACCACTGCCACCCTGCAGATGCTTCTGCTGACTTTGAATTTAGAAGTACTCTAAAAGCAAATATTTCCCCCCCCCCCTTTTTTTTTTTTTTGGTTTTTTTTTGCACCAAGACAGAGATTATGAAGCACTGAGAGTTTATCCACCATTCAGGTCACTGGGAAAGGGTTAATCAGCCAATACTGTTGAAGTGCAGGAGCGTGGGCAGGAGGCAATAAGAGAACAGAGTTGGAGTCAACTTCTTTGCATTCTCCCCCACGCTCCTTTTGGAGGGTGTTTCAGGGACAGGCTGTGAGGAATGCACACTATCTAATCTGCATGTATAATGTAAATATGCACATTTTTATTTGCTCTCTCCATCTGCAGGGAACTTGCTGGCATCAGAATAGCCATGTGGGCTCACTGTAAAACTTCCTTGTCAAAGCAAAAGAGGAGACACAGCAAAGGCTGCCTCATGCACAGGGGTGCAAAAAATCTGTCCTGCTCACACCTTCCCTTCTTTCCTCTTTGGTTTAAGGGGCTGGGAGGAAAGGATCCTGCAAGGGGCCTTGGAGGAAAGGATCCTGCAAGGGGCCTTGGAGGAAAGGATCCTGCAAGGGGCCTTGGAGGAAAGGATCCTGCAAGGGGCCTTGGAGGAAAGGATCCTGCAAGGGGCCTTGGAGGAAAGGATCCTGCAAGGGGCCTTGGAGGAAAGGATCCTGCAAGGATCCTGGACTGGGCTCCTTGCAGTGAGCTGGTTCATGAGTGGAGCTGGGAAAAAAAAAAAAAACAACCAAAAAACAAACAGCTTAGAGGGAAGGGAGAGAAAAAATTGCACTTGGCCAAGCTTAAACACTCATTTAAACCACTTTGTTTGAGAAAGTGGGAAGTTAAAAAAATAATTAATAGTTAGGGTAGAACAAACAGCTTTCATCTTTTGGAACAGACTAAGTTAAGTGGAGACAAATTTGAGAATGCTAAGCTTTTCAGCACGAGGAAATCAAAATGTTTCATCCCAGTTGTCAAAATAAAGCATCTAGGCTGTGTGTTTTGCAGGGTTGGTTTTTATCCCCCCCTGTTTGCATTTGAAGCAAGCTGAGTAATTTGCAGATTGACTACAGCAGCTTGGGTCTGCATTTCCCCCTCCCCATCCTTCCCCACCCCTTAAAAAAATTCCTTCAAGAGCTGTTAGCCAGCTCCATTGTGACCTTCTGAGCATTGCTCATTCCACAGGATGGGAAGCAGCAGCAGCTGGAGTTGCTTGCCCTGCCATCAATAACTTGAAATCCTGCCTGCCTATAAATTGTCTGTCCCCTGACTGCCTGAGATCTGACTTTGCTCTGTAAAACAGTTTGGATCCAGGTCAGTTCCAACTCAGAGGTGTTGCTGTGCAGAAACTCAGGGTGCAAGAGCACAGAAGTTGCCACAAAGTCACCAGGGTCTTGTCAAAAAGTTCCTTTGCAGTGTCTTTTGGAGGTTCATAGAATGGTTTAGGTTGGAAGGAACCTCAAAGATCATCCTTTCAAACCCTCATGGCAGGGACACCTTTCACTAGAACAGGTTGCTCAAGGACTCATCCAACCTGGTCCTGAACACCTCCAGGGAGCTTGTGCTCCACAGCCTCCCTGGGCAACCTGTGCCAGTGTCTCACCACCCTCACTGCAAACAACTTCTTCCTAACCTCCAGTCTAAATCTCTTCAAGCTTCAATCCATTGCACCTCATCCTGTCACTACAAGATCTTCTAGAGGGTTCTAGAGGGCTCTTGAGGGGGATCTGTAGGGACCTCTGTAGGGGTTTGTAGGTCTCTTGAGGGATTTGTAGTGGTTTGTCAGGCTCTTGAGGAGTCTGTAGGACTCTTCATGAGTCTTTAGGGCTCTTGTGTGGTCTGTACCGGTCTGTATGGCTCTGTAGGGGTCTGTTAGGTCCTGTAGGGCTCTTGAGTGCTCTTTAGGTACCTGTAGGGCTCTTGAGGGGTCTGCAGGGGTCTGGAGGGCTATGTAGGGCTCCTGAGGAGTCTGGAAGGCTTTGGAGGTCTCTTGAGTGGTCTGTAGGATGCTTGAGGTGTCTGTAGCACTAATGAGGGGTGTGTAGGGTTATTGAAGGCTCTTGAGGTGTCTGTAGGTCTCTGTTAGACTCCTGAGTGGTCTGTAGGGCTCTTAAGGGGTCTGTTGGGGTCTGCAGGGCTCTTGAGGGGTCTGTCAGGGTTTTGAGGAGTCTGTAGGGGTCTGAAGGGCTCTTGAAAGCTCTTGAGGGGTTGTAGGGCTCTTCAGGGGTCTCTAGGGGTCTGTAGATCTCTTCAGAGCTCTTGAAGTGTCTGTGAGTGGTCTGTAGAGCTCTTCAGGGCTCTGTAGGGTTCTGTATGGCTCTTGAGGGGTCTGCACAGGTCTCTAGGAGTCTTTAGAGTTCTTGAAGGGTCTGCAGGGTTTTGTTGATCTCTTGAGGTCTGTGTGGGGGTCTGTCGGGCTCTTGAGTGCTCTTCAGGTGCCTGTATGTCTCCTGAGGGCTCTGTAGGGATTGGTAGGATTCTTTAGGGGTCTGTTGGGTTCTGTAGTGCTCTTGAGGGGTCCGTAGGGTTTAGTAGGGCTCCTGAGGCGTCTACAGGACTCTTGAGGGGTCTGTAGGTGTGTATTGTTCTCTTGAGGGATCTGTAGAGCACTTGAGGGTTGTGACGGGGTCTGTCATGCTCTTGAGGGGTCTGTAGGGGTCTGTTGGGCTTTTGAGGGTTCTTGAGTGCTCTGTAGGGCTCTTAAGGGTTCTGTGGAGGTCTCTAGGGCACTGCGGCAGGGTTCTGCATGGGTCTGTAGAGGTCACACCTTTACAGCTGCCTTCAGACCTCTACAGACCCATGCAGAGCCCTGCAGTGCCCTACAGACCTCCACAGAACTCTCAAGAGCCCTGTAGACCCCTCAAGAGCACAACAGAGCCCTCAATAGTCCTACATATGCCTCCGAGACCCCCAAACTCCTACAGAGAGCTCAAGAGCCCTACAGGCTCCTATAGGGCCATCAAGAGTACTACAGACCCCTACACACCACTCAAGAGCCCTTCAGACCCCTACAGACCCCTCACAGAAACCTCAAGAGCTCTAATGACCCCTACACACCCCTGAAGAGTCCTACAGACCCCTACAGATCCCTCAGAAGTCCTACAGAGCCCTCAAGAACCCTTCAAACCCCTCCAGACTCCTGAGGAGACCTTGTCAAAAGTCCCTTCCCAGCTTTCTTGTAGCCTCCCTTCAGGTACTGGAAGGTCACTGTGAGGTCTCTCTGGAGCCTTCTACTCTCCAGGCTGAACAGCCCCAGCCTGTCCCCACAGGACAGGTTCACCACCCCCCTGATCATCTTTGTAGCCACTCCAGCAGTTCCATGTCCCTCTTATGCTGGGAGCACCACAACTGGTCACAGTGCTGCAGATGATGCCTCAGAGCAGAGGGGCAGAGTCACCTGCCTTGTCCAGCTGCTCACACTGCTTTTCACACAACCACAGCCACACCCAGGCTGGCAAAGCCCCTCAGCATCACCAAGCCCAGCCTAGAACCCTGCTCTGCAGGATTCACCTTAAACCACAGCCCCAAGCACCACATCCAAACCACCCTGAAACACAGCCAGGCTGGGGGACTCCACCACCTCCCTGGGCAGCTCATTCCAGTCCCTGACCACTCTCTCCAGGAAAAACCTTTTCCTAATGTCCAATCTAAACCTGCCCAGCCTCAGCTTGAGGCCATTCCCCCTTGTTCTGTCTCCAGTTCCCTGTGAGCAGAGCCCAGCAGCAGCCTCTCCACAATGTCCCTTCAGGTAGTTGCAGACAGCCATGTCCTCAAGTACCACATCCAAACAACTTTTAAACACATCCAGGGTTGGTGACTCAAGCACTTCCCTGGGCAGCCCTTTCCAGTGCCTGTGCACACAGCTGAGACCAACCTAGAACCCTGCTCTGCAGGATTCACCTTAAACCATAGTCCCAAGCACCACATCCAAACCACCCTCAAATACAGCCAGGCTGGGGGACTCCACCACCTCCCTGGGCAGCTCATTCCACTCCCTGACCACTCTCTCCATGAAAAACTTTTTCCTAATGCCCAATCTAAACACAGCCCAGGACACAGGCAGCCTTCAAGAGCTCAGATCTGCCTTTCCATGGACTTTTTGTTTTTCCCCCAAAGGCATGAACAACACAGCAAAGATCTTTTAAAATCTATTTTCCTTATTGTTCCAGAGCACACATGAGTATCTGAGTGTGGATGTGACAGCAGAAATATTCCTGGCAGAGGGGGTGGCAGGCAGCCCTCCAGGGTGGTTACACAAGTACACAGCTGCTGTGCTATCTGTAAACCTCTACAGCCACATTTCCACCCAGAGTGTGAAAGTCAAACAGGCATGCAGAGAGGCAGAGCACATATGTTTCATCCACTGCACATGAAGCCTACAGGAATTTTATGGTGCCTCTCAAATTCCAGTCCCACTGAGGTCAGCTGGAGCTGTGTCACTGACTCCGGTTGGATCAGGACTTGGCACGCTGCACTCGCTGTGATTTCCCTGGATAAAGCAGATCAAGCTACTGGAGAAATGAAGGTTAAACTCCTGTCACCATAGTGAAAAGTGCTGATCCCTTGTGGCTCGCTGACATCTGAGCCTGATGGGGGAGATGCAGCAGCATAACACCCCGCAGAAGAGAGCTGCCTTGACTCCTGCAGAGGCTCCTGTCACTGGAGAAACAGGACCTGGACAGGGTGGTGAGTGAGGAGGGAAGCAGCTCTGCACCTGCCTGCCTGCATCCTCCCACCCACTGAGCTCTGCTGGAGAGGGAGGGTAATGAAAAGCTCAAGATGAGGTTGCAGTGTGAGAGCAGCCCAGACAGCAACTGTGTGCTGGGCTGCAGCAAGAGCAGTGTGGGCAGCAGGGCAAGGGAGGGGATTCTGCCCCTTGGCTCTGCTCTCCTCAGACCCCAGCTGCAGTCCTGTGTGCAGTTCTGGAGCCCCCAGCACAGGAAGGACATGGAAGTGTTGGAGTGGGTCCAGAGGAGGCCACCAAGATGCTCAGAGGGCTGCATCAGCTGTGCTGTGAGGACAGGCTAAGAGAGTTGGAGCTCTGCAGCCTGGAGAAGGCTTCCAGGAGACCTTGGAGTGGCCTTCGAGGATGTGAAGGGGGCTACAGGAAGGCTGGGGAGGGACTATTGACAAGGGCTTGCAATGACAGGACAAGGGGCAATGGGTTTGAACTGGCAGAGAGAAGATTGAAACTGGATGTTAGGAGAAGCTCTTTGCAGTGAGGGTGGTGAGACACTGGCACAGGTTGTCCAGAAAGGTTGTGGAGCACAGAATCACAGAATGTGATCTTCAATCACATTCTGTGCCCCACAACTTTCCTGGAGGAGTTCAGGACCAGGTTGGCTGAGGCCTTGAGTGACCTGTTCTAGTGCGAGGTGTCCCTGCCTATGGCACAGGAGGGTTGGGACTGGCTGAGCTTTGAGGTCCCTTCCAACCTGAACCATTCTGTGATTCTATGAAGTTTGGTTTCTGTTGAAGAGCTCATGGGAAGCTATACTCCCTCAGGAAGGCTAGGGAAACCTCATAGTAAGGGCATGGTGCCAAACTCCACTGATTTGACAGATGTTTTTCACTAGGGTCACTGTGATGCTCTAACGATTGGGCAAAATGCAGCCACGAAACCATCCAGCCCTGAGAGGACATTGTCCATGGGCACCAAAGGCTCCCATTCTTCTTTCCTAGCTCCTTCACCAAGGAGTTTGTGTTTATGTAAGGTTGGCCTAGAATCCCTGGCTGGGCACTGAAGACAAGCAGGCATGGTTAGATGGCAACTCAGACCTTAAGTGAGCTAAGGGAAGTGGGTTGGGACCAAGCTTTGTTCTGCCTTTGGTCAGGAAAACATCTTCTAATGGTCTAACTTTGTCCTCAGACAATACCTGCAGGAGATACCATAGAATCAGTCAGGGTTGAAAGGGACCTCAAGGATCACATAGTTCCAACCCCTCTACCACAGGCAGGGACACCTCACACTAGATCAGGTTGCCCAGAGCCTCATCCACAGATGTGCTTCCACCACCTCCCTGGGCAGCCCCTTCCAGACTCTCACCACCCTCATGGTGAAGAACTTCTTCCTAACACCTAATCTAAATCTCCCCTCCTGTAGCTTGGAGCTATGCAACAGGCTGGGTTATAAACATATGCAGGAGTGGGCTGCCCACTCACCTCCCTCTGCAAGCAAGACCTTACACAGACACAAAAATAAAAGCTCTTCAACTAAGTAAATTTTCCTTTCACTAGCAAAAATACTTTTCTGCATTGTTTTTGACCAATTATTTTCAAATAAAAAGAAAAAAACCAAACCAACCAACCAAACACACCTTAGCTGAGCAAAACATTTCTGTTGAGCACACCCTTCAAAATAAAATGGAAGACAATTTCTAATCAAGCTACATCTACAAAGGGAAGGTCAAGATAGGTTGTTAGAATCTGGCTAAACAAAACAGCCTGATTCAAATCAGAAATTCAACAGCAAAAACAAAATTTCTAAACTCCCCCTCCAGGCTCTGAGAAAGATTCAGTGAAGCAAATGTACATTTCCCAGGGAGCAACCAGAGCCTGGGCTGCAGCAAGAGCAGTGTGGGCAGCAGGGGGAGGGAAGGGATCCTGCCCCTCTGCTCCACACTGCTGAGACCCCACCTGGAGTGCTGCAGCCAGTGCTGGAGCCCCTGGGACAAGAGGGATGTGGAGGTGCTGGAAGGTGTCCAGAGAAGGGCCACGAGGGTGAGCAGAGGGCTGGAGCTGCTCTGCTGTGAGGAGAGACTGAGGCAGTTGGGGCTGTGCAGGCTGGAGAGGAGAAGGCTCCAAGGTGAACTTATTGTGGCCTTGCAGTATCTGAAGGGGACTACAAGAAAGCTGGGGAGGGACTTTTTAGGCTGTCAGGGAGTGATAGGACTGGGGGGAGTGGAACCAAGCTAGAAATGGGGAGAGTCAGCCTGGATGTTAGGAAGAAGTTGTTCAGCATGAGGGTGGTGAGAGCCTGGCAGGGGTTGCCCAGGGAGGTGGTGGAAGCCTCATCCCTGGAGGTGTTTAAGGCCAGGCTGGATGAGGCTGTGGGTAGCCTGATCTAGTGTGAGGTGTCCCTGGGCATAGCAGGGGGGTTGGAACTGGCTGCTCCTTGTGGTCCCTTCCAACCCTGACTGATTCTGTGATTTGTAAAATGTCGCTGTTAGCAAGTCTGCACTGCTCTCTGAAATGAGAGAATCCAAAATGTTTTTCTGATCCCAAAGTGTTTTTCTGATCTAAAAATGGTTCTGCAAAGGCAAAAGAGCTTAGGCAGCTGTGTCTTGGACACAGCACAGAGCTGGTTTAGCTACAGTTTCAGCAAGGCACCCCCAGGCTTTACAGTAATGTCTGTGCTCAGTGATCACAAATCCCTTGTAACGTGGTACATAAAAATGTCCTGCTAGTGCCATCAGAGACAGGAGACACTCACCTCACTCAGGCTGCACCAGCAGCACAACCTGGCCTTGATTTATTGTACCCTTGGGTTATTTGTATTTGTTCCAACTTGTAGACTGGCTCCTGCTATTTTTAGATCCAATCTGGGGAGAAGGGCTGAAGGGAGACATTCAGATTTTATGGGAATGTTTTGTATTTTATCCCAGGTGTTTCTTCCCTGTGCAGCAGATGGAGGTGGGGGATGGGAATAATGGTTTCCCATGCTAGAACAGTTGTGCAAATGGAGGAGACATGAGTTTTGCAAAGGGATGAGTTAAAAAGTCATGGCAGATGTTGATCTCACAGCCTGCAGGGTGGAGGAGCACCACTGGTGAGCAGCAAGCTCTTATCACAGAGTCATAGAATCAGGGTTGGAAGGGACCACAAGGATCAGCCAGTTCCAACCCCCTGCCATGCCCAGGGACACCTCACACTAGATCAGGCTGCCCACAGCCTCATCCAGCCTGGCCTTAAACACCTCCAGGGATGAGGCTTCCACCACCTCCCTGGGCAACCCCTGCCAGGCTCTCACCACCCTCATGATGAACAACTTCTTCCTAACATCCAGGCTGACTCTCCTCATTTCTGGCTTGGTTCCATTCCCTCCACTCCTATCACTGCCTCAGCTTTCTTGTAGCCCCCTTCAGATCCTGCAAGGCCACAAGAAGGTCACCTGAGAGCCTTCTCCTCTCCAGACTGCACAGCCCCAACTCCCTCAGTCTCTCCTCACAGCAGAGCAGCTCCAGCCCTCTGCTCACCCTCATGGTCCTTCTCTGGACACCCTCCAGCACCTCCACATCCCTCTTGTCCCAGGGGCTCCAGCACTGGCTGCAGTACTCCAGGTGGGGTCTCAGCAGTGTGGAGCAGAGGGGCAGGATCCCTTCCCTCCCCCTGCTGCCCACACTGCTCTTGCTGCAGCCCAGGCTCTGGTTGCTCTCTGGGCTGCCAGAGACCACTGACAGCTCAGACTAAACTTCTCATCCACCAAGTCCCTGTCCTTAGAGCTGCTCTGAAAGCAGTGTGGTACATACTGGCAGGTGAGCATGGCTGAGAGAAGCTTGGAGATGGGCACTTGGCATGCACTATGGGCACAGAGCAGAGGGCAGATCTCTCAGTGCCCTGTGACATGTACATCACCACAGACACCTCTCTCTGTCCTGCTGGGTCAGGATTTGAGAGGGCACAAAAGGCAGGAGCTGCTGCCAGGCTGCAGGTGATTGAGCAGCACCAGCAGAAGCACTTTCCCCAGCTGCCTCAGCCTCCCCAGCACCATTCTGCAGCCCTGTATTTAGCTCAGCACTTTCCCCAGCTGCCTCAGCCTCCCCAGCACCATTCTGCAGCCCTGTACTTAGCTCAGCTGGACATCCTGGCCTGCTGCACCTGCTCCATTATTATCCAGACAGGGATTTCAACAGCTACTCCAAATGCCCGTGATTGTGAATGTGTTAAGTGGCAATTTGCCAGCTGGGGCCCCACGCTGCAGCCTGCAGGATGGCAGCTCACCTTGGGCAGGCAAGGGGTGTTGGTCTACAGGCTCCTCCTCTGCCTTCTCACTGCTGTTCCACAGGGTTCTCACCTCTGCTTTGCCTGTGGCTTGCTACAGTCTGCTCCAAGCCTCTCTGAATACATCTGATAAAGTAATTTATCTCTCTGTGGATGAGTTCAAGAGCTTCAGAAGATGAAATCTTTGCCTACTTTTAGATGTCTAAACATCTGAAATATGTTTCTGACCTCACGGCTCAAAAACTAAAGATAACTGTGCATGACCACTGGTGAGGCCACATCTGGAGTCCTGTGTCCAGTTCTGGGCCCCCCAGTTCAAGAGGGACATAGAACTGCTGGAGAGAGTCCAGCACAGAGCCACAAAGATGCTGAAGGGAATGGAACAGCTCTGGTAGGAGAAGAGGCTGAGGGAGCTGGAGCTGTGCTGCTGGGAGGAGACTGAGAGGTGACCTCAGCAATGGTTCTAAAGATGTGCAGGTGAGTGGCAGGAGGCTGGAGCCAGGCTCTGCTGGGTGATGCCCAGGGACAGGCCAAGGGGCACTGGGTGGAAGCTGAGGCATAGGAAGTTTGATGTGAACATGAGGAGGAATTTTTTCCCTGTGAGGGTGACAGAGCCCTGGAACAGGCTGCCCAGGGGGGTTGTGGAGTCTCCCTCTGGAGATATTCAAACCCTGCCTGGATGTGTTCCTGTGTGGTCTGGTCTAGGAGATCCTGTTCTGGCAGGGGGGGATTGGACTGGCTGAGCTTTGGAGGTCCCTTCCAGCCCCTGACATTGTCACTCTGTACTTCCATCAGCACACCAAATACATTGCTCTGGTTTGTCCTCCCCTGCACAGCCTGCAGGGAGATGCATTTGTACATGAGGCCATCAGCCTGGCAGTGGCCGTGACCTTTGCTGAGCTGCTGCATGAGAGATGCACTTAGCTTGGGTTGGTGCTCGGGGTGGGAGCTGTGGCCTGACCTTAGTGTCACAGTTTGGAGAAGAATCTCCTCTGATTGTTTTTCCAGGCATACCCTGCACAGCCTAATCAGAGGGACCTGGCTGCTGTCACTCTGATGCATGCACTTTTCACTTTGATTTCCCTCTCCTGTCGTACACGGAGCTGCCAAGCATCCAGGTTGTATGACTGCATATTCCCTTCATGATGGACATCAATCTTCTCAGCTGTATTTCACTCTGTTTTCCTTCAGTGAGCACCAGGCTGGAACGCAGGGAAGCATTGTGCAAAGCCAGGCACAACCCCTGGAAGTGGCAGAGGTTCTCCAAGGATGGGGCTGTGGTTGCACCAAAGCTGTATCCTGTGCCAGGCTGGGGGGGGATGTGCAAGAAGCATTACAGGTTCAAACACTTAGCCTGATGAGGAGTCACACCAAAAGTGCCACAAAATGTGTAGAATTGTTGGGGCATGTGCTGGTTTGAGACTAATTGGAATCTTTTAATAAAAGAATTAGATTATAGGCTGTGAAAAGCAAACAGTGGTGATGCCTGCTTCACTCCTAGGCTTGCTGAGATGGATAAGAACAAGAACACAAACACAGATAACACAGAGTCTTGGTCTCTCTAGCTGTGGGTTTTGTCTGCTGGCCTCTCTAACTAACCACTCTGCTTCTAACCCCCCTGGCCCATCCTCCAAACTCACCTTGCACATAAGCCAAACCCTGGGGTAAGGCAGAAGGGTGGGGAGAAGGTGGAAGGGTGGTTGGGAGCCCCTCCTGAGGACTGATGTTTGGGAGGGGAATTGTGTTTCTGTATTGCCTTTAACTTGTCTATGTCTGTAACTATTCCTGTCTGTTGTGTGTATCTCTGCTTGTACATTGTGCTGAGCTGTAAACAGAGCTTCAGTCCTTAACTTCCAGCTGCCTGAGGCTAGTCTGGGGGATTTTACAAAGTGGGGGGGGGGGGCAGGGAACTCCCAAACCATCACAGGGTAGAAAAGAGTTTTCTCCAAGGGGCAGCTCCCCTTGGTGTTGCAGACAGCCACTGGCAGCTCAGAAAATGACCAAATGCTCCAACTGAGCAGCACTTGGGAGCTTCTCTAGGAGCACCACACAAAAAGGGCATTTCCTAACTGTTCTACACCAGGTTATTATGTTTGACTCCAGCTATGTCCCTCCAGCAAAACCAACTGGTTTCTCCTCCCCTTCCTGGTAAGTGAAGGACAGAGTAATCACCTGCAATACTGCACTTCCAAAGCAAAGCCACCAACACTATTACAGCCAGGGCAAACCACAGGGTGCTGCCGACTCCCACTGTTCTCCCTGCGGTGTTTGTCTATTGTGCAGCTCCAGATCCCTGACACCTGCTATTCCCTGTCCCTTTGATGCAGCACTGCCTGCCTTTACACGTCACACTTCCACCAAGTACTTCACAAAGGCAAGTACCATTATTATCATCATTTGATGGATGAGAAATCTGAAGGCAGGCAGGTTAAGTGCTGTCAGACCAGCCTACATTTACTTTCCTACCAACAGATCACCCATCTAGGATGCAGGTCAAAAGTCTCTCTTTCATTCCTGGATGGCTCTCTCCTTCCTTGTTCAGCCCCACAGAAGGCAGACAGCTTAGGCAGGGGTTTAATTGTATGTGGAGTTATTGACACTGTGCTCTGCTCTTTGTCTCCCTGTGGTTCCTTGAAATTCTGCTACTTCTGTTTGCTTTAGAAAGAGCTCAGATGATTTCTTTTTCTATAAGCACAGATTTCACAAGCTGAGCTGGTTCATGTATCTCCCACAGTCTGAAGGAGCCTGGCTGTGGGAATGTAGTTAAGGTGGTTTCTAGGTTAAAGGATAATGACNCTCTCATCTGTTTAGCAGTGCTTATGGTTGAGGTGCTGGTGTCTCTTCTATTGAAGCCTCATTGACTCTTCTTTGCTCAGCAATGCTTATGGGTGAGNAGGATAATGACAACATTCACTGTTTCAGACTCAGGTTTTCATTCTGGTGTTGTGCCTGGCTTCATAGGCTGAGGTGCTGGTGGCCCTTAGATTGCAGCCTCCTTGGTCCTCCTCTGCTCAGCAATGCTTATGGCTCAGGTGGTGGTGTCTATATTGCAGCCTTGTTGGCTCACCTCTGCTCAGCAATGCTTATGGCTGAGGTTCTGGTGTCTATGTTGCAGCCCTGTTGGCTCACCTCTGCTCAGCAATGCTTGTGGCTATGCTTAAGAACTCAGAGACACCATATTTCAAGGCAGTAGCCTGTGCCTGAACTTTTTCACTCAGCATCAATTGCAGCAAGGAGAGAAAATGAATCTTTGCCTTTGAATGAGAAACTGTTTAAAAACAGGGCTTCTAATGGCAGCACTGACAGACTTCCATTTACAGCAGCTTTGGCAGGACAAGGGTAGTATATTTTATGGGACAGGAGAGACAGACAAGAGAAAAGAGGAAAAAGAAAATATTTATCTCTGAGGTGTTTCCCCCAGCAAAATCAATTACTGGCCCTGTTCTTCTGAAGGATGTGAAATGGGCTACCAAAACAGCAGGCAATTGTGCAGAAGATGCTTTTGTCACAGCTGGGTCTCCCTCTGGGACTTGGATAGGACACCATAGACAGAGCAGATTAAAGGACATCACTCAGTGGGTCCCTGCAGATTTGCAGATGCTTATTTGTGCCAGAACCTTCACCTGTTGAGACCTTTTTCTGTCAATGCAATGTGGTGGTAAGCAGGCTAAACTCAAACCATCCTCATCCTGGAGGGCTGTGTGCAGTTCTGGAACCCCCAACACAAGAAGGACATGGAAATGTTGGAGCCAGTCCAGGGGAGGCCACCAAGATGCTCAGAGGGCTGCAGCAGCTCTGCTGTGAGGACAGGCTGAGAGAGTTGGGGCTCTGCAGCCTGGAGAAGAGAAGGCTTCCAGGAGAGCTTGGAGTGGCCTTCCAGGATCTGAAGGGGGCTCCAGGAAGGCTGGGGAGGGACTATTGACAAGGTCTTGGAATGCCAGAACAAGGGGAATGGGTTTGAAGTGTCAGAGGGGAGATTGAAAGTGGATGTTAGGAGGAAGTTGTTTGCAGTGAGGGTGGCAAGACAGTGGCACAGGTTGCCCAGGGAGGTTGTGGAGCACAGAAGCACAGAATGTGACCTTGGATGCCATTCTGTGCCTCTGTGCTCCACAACCTCCCTGGAGGTGTTCAGGACCAGGTTGGATGAGGCCTTGAGTGCCCTGTTCTAGTGGGAGGTGTCCCTGCCTATGGCAGGGGGTTGGAACTGGCTGAGCTTTGAGGTCCCTTCCAACCTAAACCATTCTGTGTTTATCTTGCTGGTGCCACTCTCACCTCTGGCACTCAAGCACTGCTTTTAAAACTTTTTATCCTATAGTGGAATATTTTGGTGGCTACTCAAAGATTATTCCTTTGTCTTGTCCTCCTCCTTCAGCTCCTGGCTGAAGAGCTGCAGCAGTGTGCAACTTCAGGGCACCCTGCTGCTGCTCTCAAAAACCAAACATTTTGTGCTTAAACCAATTGGCTTGGCAGCTCCTGCCTCCAGCCTGCTAAACTCTTCATGCCCATCATGTCAAGTTGGGTTTTCAATGCAGAGATCACTCCATCAGTGTCAACTAACCCACTAAACAAAAACAAAAGCAAACAACCTAAGGCTGCAGGCTATGCCTGCTGCTGAAGACCTCATCCTGACTTCATCAACTAACTGCATTTTGTTAGAGCAACACCATTTGGATTGGCCTGGATGAAAGGTGAGGTCATTTGAAAAGGTGAATAAAGCATCCCTGTCATTGGGGTGCAGGATTTACCTCTGGAATCCTTATTAGAGGCAATCTCACAGCTATCAAGGAGCTGTGAATATTGCATCTCAGTCTGACCTCAACCTACCTCACTGCAATGCAAAAAACCTCTGTGCTAGAAATCGACTTGAACTGGTAAGAGATGAGACACTGAGAATCAACACAAATAACTCTAAGCCAAGGCAGCAGCAGGGGACTGATAGAACACAGAGCCAGGAGCCTGGCTGTTTGTTTCCTTATTCATACAGCTTTATGATTTCATTTCTCTGTGCTGATTAAAAACAAGGAGCTAAAAAAAAAATTAGTGCTGGAGGCTGAAGTTTTTGGGCTTCTGCTGTTCAAGTCTCCCCAAAACAGCTCTGCCATAACTAAACCTGTTCCAAATTTAAATGAGGAGGGTTTTAAAAAACACTTTTCTCCTACCTGGTGTGCAGTGGTCTGGTCAAATGAGATTGTCCTAAGCTGAGTGAGTTTATGAATATCTTTTACCAACAAGTAGCTTCTTGCCTTGTAGGTTAAAGTGCTCTTGTTTGCAGCACCACATACTTATGGCCATACACCTGGCCATGTACTTGCCCTTCAACCATTTAGGCCAGGTGAGACATCCTTAGATCATCAAGAGCAGTGTGGGCAGCAGGGCAAGGGAGGGGATTCTCCCCCTTTCCTCTGCTCTCCTCAGACTCCATCTGGAGTCCTGTGTGCAGTTCTGGAGCCCCCAGCACAGGAAAGACATGGAACTGTTGGAGCAGTTCCAAC
>WBNM01020841.1:19471-54854 GCA_013399055.1 Ramphastos sulfuratus
TGTAGTGTGAGGTGTCCCTGGGCATGGCAGGGGGGTTGGAACTGGCTGCTCCTTGTGGTCCCTTCCAATCCTGACTGATTCTATGATTCTATAGTGGAAAATATTGGTGCTGTTCCCTAAACACAGGGAGTGCAGAGTGTACAAGTAGATCCCATCCCATTACTATTGTTCCAGTTTTCAAAAGCTGCCCTTGTTAACCACATCCATCACACCTGTGCTGGTTAGAGGATTCATAGAGGTTTAAGTCATGAAAGTTTAAGTCAAATGATACTCCAGATCTCACCTGGAGTGTTGTGTCTGGAGCCCGCAACACAGAAGGGAAATGGACCTGATGTTGTGAGTCCAAAGGAGGCCATGAAGATGATCAAGGGGTTGGAGCACCTCTGCTGTGAGGACAGGCTGAGGGAGCTGGGGTTGTTCAACCTGGCTCCAGGGAGACCTAATAGAGACCTTCCAGTACCTGAAGGAGGCTCCAAGAAGGATGGAGAGAGACTGTTTACAAAAGCCTGCAGGGACAGGACAAGGGCAATGGCCTCAAACTAAAGAAGAACAGATTTAGTTGGGATGTTAGGAACAAGTTCTGCACCATGAATACAGTGGAACACTGGAACAGGTTACCCAGGGAAACAGCTGAGGTCCCACCCCTGGAGATATTCAAGGTGAGGCTTGAGAGGGCTCTGAGCAACCTGACTGAGCTGTGGATGTCCCTGCTGAGTGCAGAGGATGACTTTTGGAGGTCCCTTCCAACCCAACCCATTGCATGATTTTATGAAGCTCCTTCAGGACTGCTGTTACTTTCCTTCCTTGCTTCCACCTGATACTTCTCCCTTTGAAGGGACCTGCTGTTGTTTCCCCTTCAGCTGTTTCCTTGTTCCCCTTGCAGTCCCTGCTCTAACTGCCCTGTTCACCGAGCGACTCTCATCTGCCGCAGCACCGTATCGAATGCTCTGCTGAAACCCAGCTAGATTACATCTGCTGCATTGCCTTTGTCTAGAAAATCAATTATCTTATCAAAGGAGGGCATTGAGTTAGTCTGGCACTTTGTGTCTTTTCAGCAAACCTATCTAACATTTTATCCCATTCCACATTCACTTGCATGTCTCTAATTATTCTCCCCTTAAGGATTAACTCTCTGCTCGTCGTCGTTTGAGCGCCAAGCGCCTTTGACCTTGCTTTGCAGGCACCTTATGCAAAGAAGTTCACTTCCTGGGTTCAGGATGTAACTGCAAATGCCTGCACAGCACCAGGGTGTGCTCTCAGAAGGAGCTGTGCACAGGAAAACTAGAGCAGGCAAAGGCTAAAGCCATGTGGAAGTTGGGGTGATGTAAAGAAAGCAAAGGGGGAGATGGCTATATGGGATTGGACTCCACGAGTTCACCCTCTCATCTATAAAGCACAAATTCACCACCCTGGACTGGGAATCCATTTGGCAAAGGTGAAGGTAATGCAGAGGGAGCAGTGGCAATTCAAAGCTAGAGCAAAACCAAGAGCCAACTCAGGATGGTCTGCAGCACCCTTAGGAACAGCAGGACTGTGGCAGGGCTCAGAGACTGCACAGCCCTGCAGTGGACATCAACGGGTCAAGACATCGTGGTTATGGTGACACAGCTGCATTCTGGAGCAACTTCAGCTTTTCATCAGGGAAGGCATAAACTTCTCTCCAACCAGTCTCTGCTATTAGCAACTTGGAAGTCATTTAAAGATTAGCTGAGGTGTTCTTTCTATCAAGCACTCTTTAAGCCTGGCCATTAGCAGCAAATTGGCTGTGAAGAGTGTCAGAGCACCTTTCATTCTGAAAGGCAGCTCACAGGTGAGGGACATCCTGAACTGGAGGTGACACTTTATATTTAATAATCCCTTGCAGAACTCTCTCTCCTTGTTTATCCAGACACTTCTTAAACCCATATGAAAAAAAAAAAATCCAGCATCAACATCATCCTGTGGTGAGAGGCTCAAGACTGTGTTGTGGGCAGAGTAAGCTCTCAGTGTCTGTTTTAAACTCAAGAAGATTGATTTGGTAGCCTCACATTCTCTTATTGAAACAGGCTGGGGGAGCTGGGAGTGTGCAGCTTGCAGAGGAGAAGGCTCCAGGGGGACCTCAGAGCTGCCTGCCAGTGCCTGAAGGGATCCTGCAGGAAGGCTGCAGAGAGATTTGTCCTGAGGGTGTCTAGAGAGAGGACAAGAGGAAATGGTTTGAAGTGGAGGCAGAGCAGGGTGAGACTGGAGTTGAGGAAGGAGTTCTGCAGCAGGAGGGTGGTGAGACTCTGGCACAGGCTGCCCAGGGAGGGTGTGGAGGCCTTCATCCTGAGGCTGTTGAATTCCAGGCTGGATGAGGCCTTGAGCAGCTTTGAGAGGTGTCCCTGGGCATGGTGGGGAGGTTGGAGAAGATCTCTGAGGTCACCTCCAACCTGAGCTATTCAATGACTTTTATGTTCTACAGTGAAATAACAGCAGAAGGAAACCATCTCCTTGTGTCCATAAGCATCTGACAATGACACTCTGGCTTTGAGGGCACATCAGTGGGCCACAAACATTGCTTCACAGTGGGAAGTGCTTCTGTCAGTGGGATGACAGAAATTAGGACACCTCAAAGACACTGTATTTGTTGCTTTCATTCCCTTGCCTCCATCTCCCAGACTGATCTGTTTTACAGTGCCAGTGGAGCTTGCAGTGTTCCACAGCAGTGCTGTTCCTGACCAGACTGGCTGAAGCTCCCATTACACAGGGAGCAAGGCAGATGTAGAAGGAATCTATCATTTTTAGCTTGAGGCTGCTAATAACAGAAGCTTGAGTTCCACTGATTTGTTGACAGTGTCATAACCTGCCCATGAACAGCATCAGAGCACAGGCAGAAAAGCAGAGAAGCTAACTGAAGGCCAATTTCACTTAATTTCCTATGTTCCAGAGTGAGGATCCCAAGTGCTGTTGCAAGGCAGAGCTGTTTCATATTTTTAACATCACCAGCCTTGCCTGTGCAGAATTAGAGCTATCCTGCATGCAGAACATAGAATCACAGGAGTGTTAGGGTTGGAAGGGACCTCAAGGATCAGCCAGTTCCAAGCCCCCTACCATGGGCAGGGACACTTCCCACTACCTCAGGCTGTCCAGAGCCTCATCCAGCCTGGCCTTAAAAACCTCCAGGGGTGGCTCTCCCACCACCTTGTCCTATCCAGGACAGGAGGTTCCAGCTCAAAGATCCCATTCTGTGATTCTGTGCTCCACAGCCTCCCTGGGCAACCTGTGCCAGTGTCTCACCACCCTCACTGCAAACAACTTCCTCCTAACATCCACTTTCAATCTCCCCTCTGACACTTCNCTGCCTGTGCAGGAGAGGATATAAAGCTAGAGAAGGTTTAGGTGAAGAAGGGCAGAATACACCCTACAGAAGCTGCCTGGGTTGGAGAACAAGGTGTGGAGTCACTGTGGATGTAAGGAAGGAAGAACCAAAAGTTGTTGGGGTGCTGTGGGCTCAGGATGACTGGAATGCCAACAAAAGGGGAGGGACTATTGACAAGGTCTTGTAATAGCAGGATGAGGAGGGATGGGTTTGTAGTGGCAGAGGGGAGATTGAAAGTGGATGTTAAGAGGAAGTTGTTTGCAGTGAGGGTGGTGAGACACTGGCACAGGTTGCCCAGGGAGGCTGTGGAGCACAGAAGCACAGAATGGGATCTTTGATCATGTTGGGTGCTTCTGTGCTCCACAACCTTCCTGGAGGTGTTCAGGACCAGGTTGGATGAGGCCTTGAGTGATCTGTTCTAGTGGGAGGTGTCCCTGCTTGTGGCAGGAGGTTGGAACTGGATACTCTTTGAGGTCCTTTCCAACCTTCCCATTCTATCATTCTATGGAAGGTGTGAGCCATTGCTACGCTAACAAAGACAACTCTCTGCTGGCAGTGCAGCAGAGCTGCCAAGCTGATGGTTTGCTTTATGAATTGTGCTGTGTGTTTTAAACAAACTCAGGCAAGTCTACATCTTCTACTGAGCATATGACTACTGTAATAGTTTGTCTCATAACAAGATTGTTAGCCAGAAGGGGGAACAAAATGGTTGTTTTTTAGATGTGTAACTAAGCATGCCCGGACAGAAGGGTGCAGTTGGCATAATTCAAAACGCTGATGTGTCTCAGTGCAAAACTCCCCTGGAGGCTCTGAGAATTCCCCCACTTTGTGCAGTTTTGGGAGCTGGAATATGCTCTGCCTGTCGTGCACACAAGTTGGAGCAGTCAGTGAATTACTTGAGTACTTGAGGCACAGATAAGCTTGTCTTGACAACAAGAAACCTATCGGGAGCTCAGGTTCTGCATCCCACAGACACTAAAGCAAATGAGATCATTCCTCCTAAGTAGCTACCTTGGGGAGAATTGTCTTATTTCTCTCTCTCTTTTTTTAATAGAAAGCTTTTAAATAGAGATTCAAGAGGGCTGAGTAGAGCTAATGCATGAGGAGCACTGAGTGCTGCTGCCTCATCACAATAAAACCACTGACATGAAAGAGAGAAGGAACAAACCACAGCAGCGTAACCGGACAGCCCAGCTTGGTGGTTGGCTCCTGTGCTCTGGCTTCCAGTCCCTCCTATCTTCACAGCCCATTTAACCAAGCCCATGTGTTTCCTTTCACTGCCTGCCATCCTAATCTATGTAAACCAGCTCAGGCAGGCATTTCTCATTGCATTAATACATATTAATGGGCAGCAATACATTTGTACTCTTGCGTACGCTCTCCTGAAGCACAATTTTCCATCTACAGCCTTTCATTCACACTACCACATGCTAACTGCATCCACAATAATATCTTTAGTGATTATTCATTACAGGAATAATACAGCTGGGGCAAACACTGTATTTGAGTGGCTTTATTTCCTTTTTGGTGGGTTGCTTTTTTTTTTTTAAGGCAGAGTATTTAGTTTTATTTGTAGACTAATCACGTTACTGTCACTAGCTGCAGAGAATTATTTTCCTCTATTATTTTCATCTATTAGGAGAGGAAGTGGACAGGCAGAAATCAGGCACCTTCCTGATAGGAACAGAAGCTGGTTTTAAGAAGAGATAGAAAGTTGTAGATGTAGGGTTTGGACTAAGCTCAGCTCCATGATTTGGATGCACTGTCACTAAATGGAGAGAAGAATTTTCCTCCTCATCTATGGGAAAGGAAGTAGACAGGCAGAAATCAGGCATAGAATGGTAAGGTTGGAAGGGACCTCAAGGATCATCTAGTTCCAACCCCCTGCCATAGGCAGGGACACCTCCCACTAGCACAGGTCACTCAAGGCCTCCTCCAACCTGGCCTTGAACACCTCCAGGGAGGGAGCAGCCACAACCTCCCTGGGTAACCTGTGCCAGTGCTCCACCACCCTCATAGTAAAGAACTTGTTCCTAACACCCAATCTAAATCTGCTCTCCAAACCATCCAGTCCAAAGCCCCTGCCAGAGCAGGATCACCTAGAGCAGATCACACAGGAACACATCCAAACACATTTTTAATACCTCCAGAGGAGACTGCACAACCCTCCTGGGCAGGTGGACATAGAGGCCCGGCAGATACCCCACCAGAGTCTGTGTTTCAACACAGATAAACTTGGCTATGAATGAGGGACAGTTGCTGTTGGTGTTCAAACAGCACCAAATGCTGCACCTACAGTAAGCAGACACTGGACAATCTCAGATCTCCTTTGAAATGAAAGCCATACAATGGAGACAGCAGCAGCTGGAGGAGGCAGCAGAAGGAAGCTTGGCTGCAGTTTGCACTGAGTCATTGTCCCTCTGCCCTCACCTTTCTCCTGGTGCCCTGTAAGATGCCCTGACTCTGTCAGGGGAGTACCCTTGGGAACACAAAACAAACTGCTTGGTCTGCTTCAGTCAATTTACCATCACAGTAGGAAAAAAACAGGGACACAATACTCCATGTGGCACGAGATTGATGGGATAATAACATGTGTCCCTCTCTCTGGCTGGAAACCGTCAGCATCAATTATTGTGTCAGCTCTAATTGTCTTGTCTGTTGAGGAGAGGCAGACAATGGCATTGTTGTAGCCAGGCAGGAGGCTCTGTCCTTTCTGATCACCATTCATAGAATCNTCCATACCTTTCTGAAGGGAATAAAAGCATCTCTTGAAAACTGAGCTGCAACCAAAGGGGCAAACCATAATTGGCTGCAACCAAATAATTAGCAACACAAACACCTTCAGGCAGTAAACAATTCCATCTGTTTCTGTGGAGGCAGTTTGATCTCACTTGCTCTTTTTTATATATAGCTTTCTAGAGTCTTATTGGTGCCACAGTGCCAAGACCTGGGGGATCTGCCAGAGTTTGCTTCCATCACTTAGAGCAGCTTTGCAGCTCCTAAGGAGATTAATTAACCCACCAAATAATTATGTAGACAACCTGTAATGGAGGTTCCCATTTCGTAACTGATTAATCACTCCAGGAGCATCCCAAATTTAGATGCTTTACATGAAGACCTCCATACCAAAATGAAATATAAAGATATGGCTGAGTTGAGAGGAGCTTTATGCACATTTAACTGACCAGCATTTGGTTTCTTTGCATCAAGACCTCCATACCAAAAGTGAAAATATAAAGGTAGGACCAAGTTGAGAGGAGCTTTGTGCACATTTAACTGACCAGCATTTGGCTTCTTTACATGAAGACCTCCATACCAAAATGAAATATAAAGATAGGACCAAGCTGAGGGGAGCTTTGTGCACATTTAACTGTCCAGCATAATTTTGCCCTGGATTTCTGAGCAATGTGGCAATGATGCAATAAATCCCACATATATATGTCAGTGGAAAAAACAAACTTCACTTCACTATCATAGAATGGTAAAGTTGGAAGGGACCTCAAGGATCATCTAGTTCCAACCCCCTGCCATAGGCAGGGACACCTCCCACTAGCACAGGTCACTCAGGGTCTCATCCAGCCTGGTCTTGAAGACCTGCAGGGAGGTTGTGGAGCACAGAAGTACCCAACGTGATCAAAGATCCCATTCTGTGCTTCTGTGCTCCACAACCTCCCTGGGCAACCTGTGCCAGTGTCTCACCACCCTCACTGCAAACAACTTCCTCCTAACATCCACTTTCAATCTCCTCTCTGCCAGTTTAAACTAATCAGTGAACTTTTTGGGCTGGATGCCTCCTTTCATTTCAGAGGTAGCAGATTAGCATTGGCTGAATGACAAGAGCAGACCTTTATAAGAGGAGTTGCTGCTGCAGTGAGTGTTAAAATCATTTGGTCACCTGCTGGCCTAACACTGAGGTCATGATTTTGGCAGACCTAGGTTCAGCTACATCCTCTGCTCTGCAGCTGGGAAGAATGGGGCAAATCTTGCAGGGCTTATGTAAGAAAACCACATTCAGGAGAGCTTAGCTTCCACTCAACACTTAAAACCAGATTTTTTTCCAGGTTGTTTCCACATTTACAAAGCAGGGACTTTCTGGGAAGCTACTACTGACTCCCTGCAAAACCACTGGTGTAGCTCATCTGTGAAACAGGGATAAACAGGATTGCCCAACAGCCTCAGGGAGGTGGGTCCCATGGGAGATGGTGATAAGCTAAGCACTGAGTGAATTCCCACTTTTTCTTTCCACCAACTCATGTTTGTTTCCCTTGAAAGCATTTGCCACACTTAAAAGGCTTATTGGGAATGTTTAGCATCCAGGTTCCAAAGTTCCCCTGGTGCCTTTGCCACCTGAGGTGGAAGGCAGTAAATAAAACCACTGCACACCATTGCTCACCTTGCCCCCAACACACAACTTCACCTGGAAGTGTGACACACAGGACCACAGAGGCTGACTCTGCTGCTAAGCTAAGCTCATTTTCATTGATTTTCTTAGTGGAGGTTCTATTACTTAGATAAAAACACTGACATTTTGTTGGAGCATGTAGGGGAAAAAACTAAACCAAATTTACCTGCCAAAGGTACATAAAAGCACTGACATTTTGTTGGGGCATGTGGGGGAAAAAACCAAACCCAGTTTACCTGCCAAAGGTACATAAAAGCACTGACATTTTGTTGGGGCATGTGGGGGAAAAAACCAAATCCAATTTACCTGCCAAAGGTACATAAAAACACTGACATTTTATTGGAGCACATGGAGAGGGAAAACCAAACCCAATTTACCTGCCAAAGGTATATAAAAACACTGACATTTTGTTGGAGCACATGGTGGGGGGGGGGAAATAATATCCAATTTACCTGCTAAAGACCTGCCCAGCAAAACAGTTGTGCTAACCTGTTTAAAAGAAAGCATCCACCAAGAGAATAGAATCCTAGGTGAAAGGAAAAACACATCCAGAAAGAGCCCTGAGCCTGGATTTTGAGCCTGCCTGTGTTCTGAGGAGCCCTTGGTCTGGGACAGTTTGTTCCAGCCTCTAGTTAACATGAGTAATTGTTTTGTTTCAGGCTAGAAAGGTCTTTGACTATCAATAAAGGGTAGTTGGTGTAGTCAGCCTCCTGTGGGGTACTTAATGATCCATAGAACAGTTTAAAGGGAAGCTGGCAACCTGATTTTGGCCCAACCTAAGACTGTGGGTTTGATGGATCTTAATTAAGCACATTTGCACTCTCTGGCTGCAAAGTTGAGTCCTTGACTTTCTGAAGCTTCATCTGTGCAAAGTTCCTTTGCCTCCTTTATGCCTCCAGAATTACACAGCAATTTAGCCCACATGGAGCCCATACCTGGGACTAGACTACAGCAGTTGCTCTATCATCCAGTGACCCCTCCTCAAGCAGAGAAGAGGGTTCAGGAAATGGAGGAAGGAGGGAAAACCCATAGGTTGTGATGAAAGCAGCCTTAATGAAACAGCAAAGCCAATACTAATGTCCATATAAAGCACAAAAGAATGGTACTCACCCCCATAAATTCACAGCAAACTGGAGAGCAGTTCTCAGCAAGAACACCAGCAGGAAAAGCCTCACCCTCTCCAAGCTCCTCCCTTTATAACGAGCAAGAGATGATTTAGGTTATGGGATACACCTGTGGCCTGCTCAGGGTAGTTGCCCTGGGTAACTAGAACCTGCCAATGGCCTGCAGACCATGGTTGGGCTCAGATTGTGTCCCAGTAAAATGATCCTGAGTGACACAGGATCATAGAATCACTAAGGTTGGGAAAGATCTCCAAGATCAGCAAGTCCAAGTATCAACCCAACACCACTATGCTCACTAAGCCATGTCCCCAGGCACCATAGCTACATCCTTTGTGAACACCTTCAAGAATGGTGGCTCCACCACTTCCTTGGCAGCCTGTTCCAATGCCTGACCACTTATACCCAACCTAAACCTTCCTTGGTGCAACTTGAGGCCACTTCCTTTTGTCCTGTTAACCATAACTTCTAAACCACCAGTCCAGAAACCTCACTATGGCAACGATGGGAAGGTGGACAGGGCTGGAGAAGATGCCTCCACCTTCAGTGCCTCTACAGATGTGCATGTGCTTATTTAAACATCAGGGCAGTGAAGATGTCTGGAGAAGATGCCTCCACCTTCAGTGCCTCTACAGATGTGCATGTGCTTATTTAAACACGTTGCTACCACTCTGCTCCCTGGGATAGGACAAGGAGCAATGGATGGAAGCTGCAGCTCAACACAAGGGGAACTTCTTGACTGTGAGGGTCCCAGAGCACTGGCACAGGCTGCCCAGAGAGGTTGTGGAGTGTCCTTCTCTGGAGCCTTTCCAGGCCTGTCTGGATATGTTGCTATGTGCCCTGAGGCTGTCTGGTCCTGCTCTGGCAGGGGGGTTGGACTGCATGATCTCTTTGGGTCCCTCCCAACCCCTGACACCTGTGAGCCTGTGATTCTTGCCTGGCTGCAGTGCATGCACCTGCTCCCATCCAGGCTGGCAGTGATGGCATCGTGTGGCTGTCAAACTCTGGTGTGTGAGCAGTGAGACATGCATGAGAAGCATGGCTAGAACCTTGCAGATGTTTCAGACTGGATGTGGCAAAAGGTAAGGCTACACAAATGAACTTGAGAGCATCCATTTGCCTTCTCTGTGGCCTTTTGTCACTTAGCAGTGACTGCTGGGATGGGATTTGACAATGCAGATTGCTACCTCCCTGTTGCTTTCTTCCCCCTCACTTTAGACTATTGCATCTCGCTGGAAATTGTTTGCTGTCATCATTGATCTCTTTAAGGACTTGGGGAAGAACACTTTAATTAGCCCTGATGAAGTGGCAGGAGCCAAGTGAAGCCTGGTGGCTCTTACTCTCCTTCTGTTTGTGTTTCCTGCCGTGTGTTCTTGCTGGCAGAATGTTAAACCTGGCTAATTGCTCTTTGTGGTGTCTAGACATCTTTAACAAGTGCTTCTTCCCTTTCCTGCTACTGCTTATCATTTCCATTTGCTCCCCCCTGTTCACCCTGCACCATCTCCATCACACAGCACTTCACACTCAAAAAGAATGAAGACAAGCCTGGAGGAGTTTGGAAACTTCACCATGCCTATCAGCTACCCTATCTCAGCTTAGCAAGGTCCTGACAGGTCCTTGCACCAGTTTTTGCATCACCTGCAGCAGCCAGGACACCTTGCATCACATTCTGGTCCCCCAAGGAAGATAATTCTGAGTTTTCATTGCAGAATCACTGCAGATCCCCCAAAAAAGGACATCAGCACATTGCCCATGTGCCAGGGGAGGTCTAGGCTGGATGTCAGGAGGAAGTTGTTGCCAGAGAGAGTGATTGGCATTGGAATGGGCTGCCCAGGGAGGTGGTGGAGTGCCCATCCCTGGAGGTGTTGAAGCAAAGCCTGGCTGGGGCACTTAGTGCCATGGTCTGGTTGATTGGCTAGGGCTGGGTGCTAGGTTGGGCTGGGTGAGCTTGGAGCACTCTTCCAACCTGGCTGATTCTATGACTCTATCCCTCTATGATTCACTTGCTGTTGTTTTTCTGTCACAGCCAAAGAGCTCCAGTGATGAGCAAAGTGTCCTCCTCCTTCTTTTGAAGGAGCCACCACATGATGTGGCTCTTACCAGGAATCAGTGTGTCAGCTGCCCTAGGCTAAATAGTCCAGCTGGGATGGTGGGAAGAGATGCTCCTGCAGACACATGGGTTTGGAAAAGGGGAGATTTAAACTAGGTGTTAGGAAGAAGTTGTTTGCAGTGAGGGTGATGAGACACTGGCACAGGTTGCCCAGGGAGGTTGTGGAGCACAGAAGCACCCAACGTGATCTTTGATCACGTTGGGTGCTTCTGTGCTCCACAACCTCCCTGCAGGTCTTCTGTGCTCCACAACCTCCCTGGAGATGTTCAAGGCCAGGTTGGACACTTTGACCTTCCTAGGGGGCATTGCATCAGGGTGTTGGACACAGCAGAGACTTCAAGCTCACAACCAGCCACTGACACATCACTGCACCTAAAAGAGCACCTGGAGCTGCCCAGCTATGCCCCAGCTTCACCAGCAGTCTGCTCAGCCACTTCCATGTCATGCAGTGGAGCACAGGCATGGCTCAGGGCATTGCAGGATCAATCCTTTCCCCTTCAGCTGATTCTCAGTTGCTGCCTCTGCTCATGTAGACATGAAAATCTCTGTAAGCCATATTAGAAAGCAAACCCTCCCTTCTAATTTGTCCTTCCAGAGAAGCAGCAGAGGGAAGCCAGATGCCCAGCATATAACTTTGGTAGATATTAGTCTAAGACAGAACAGATGATCATCTGGGAAGAAATCATCTCCTGCTTAATACATTTTTTTTTTTTTCAGGAATATTAGCAGCCTGCTACAGCTTATGTTAGTCTCTTGAAGCTAAGCTGCTTTTTTCTCTGTACATGTGCCATATTCACCCTTCTCTTTCTTCCTTGTAGATAAAACCATCATTCAGATCCACTTCATCTGCCACTCCATTGCAGCAATTTCCCCCAACTGATGCTTCAATGATATCCCTCCTCTTTCCTCAATGTAGCCCATAGGAACTGTAGCATTAATAGACTAATATCTAACATCTACTTCTATACCAAGAGGAGGGGAAATGGTTTACTTCCATGGGACCAAAAATAAACCTGAAAACATTGCAAATTCAATTCCTTGCCTGCTTTGTGTCCACCTGGGGAAATCTGGCCTGTGGCAATTAGAAAGAGAAGGCAGCAAAGTGATTTTTGTGTATGAGATGAACAGAATCTGTGCAGAAGTTTCTGCTGCATTGCTCCTGTCATGGTTGCTGTCTCAAAATCCATCAAGTCCATTGTAATGGGTGTATTAATCACCCTGAAACTCTGCCAGGATGTCATGCATCATGAGGGAGGATGTGGATGCCCCTCTCTGGATGTGTTCAAGGTCAAGTTGAATGAGCAACCCAGTCTCACAGAAGGTGTCCAAGGGAGATTTGAACTGGATGGTGCTTTCCAAATAAACCATTCTATGCTTCTGTAAAGCCACAGTCTGATACAAAATGATTATGCAAATCTTTCCCCCTCTTGTTGGAACAAGTCCAGAGGAGGCCACAAAGATGCTCCAAGGGCTGGAGCAGCTCTGCTGTGAGCACAGGCTGAGGGAGCTGGGGGGGTGCAGCCTGCAGAGGAGGAGGCTCCAGGGGGACCTCAGAGCTACCTGCCAGTGCCTGAAGGGATCCTGCAGGAAGGCTGCAGAAGGACTTGTGCTGAGGGTGTCTAGAGACAGGCCAAGGGGGAATGGTTTGGAGCTGAGGCAGAGTAGGGTTAGATTGGATGGGAGGAAGAGGTTCTTCAGTAGGAGGGTGGTGAGGCTCTGGCACAGGCTGCCCAGGGAGTTTGTGGCTGCCTCCTGCCTGAGGGTGTTGGGTCCTTGAGCAGCTGAGTCAAGTTGAGAGGTGTCCCTGCCCATGGCAGAGAGGTTGGAGTAGATAGAATCATAAAGGGACCTCAAGGATCATCTAGTTCCAACCCCCTGCCTTAGGCAGGGACACTCTCAGATGAGTCCTGAGGTCCCTTCCAACCTAAGCTGTTGTATGATTCTGTGGCAGCACACAGCCACAGCTGGGCAGACATTCAGAGGTGAGATGTGTGATCTGCTTTCCATGAATTGTGCTGTGAAATGCCACTGTTTGGAGCTAGCAAGTAAAAGCAGCTGCAGCTCCTGACACCCAAGCAGAAATAGGTACAGATGTTGATGTGGTAACCTCTGAGTGCTGTGAGGAATGAACTGCTTTAGCTGAAAGGTCTCTCCTTGTTTTCAAGCAGCTCTGCTAGTTGAGAGAGGACAATGTGAACCTGAAAACACATTTCAGAATCAATCAGAATGGTAAGGTTGGAAGGGACCTCAAAACTCAGCCAGTTCCAACCCTCTGCCATAGGCAGGGACACCTCCCACTAGNTGCAGGCTCAAGTTGAGACAATGCACAGCCATGGAAATGTGTTTTTGAATGCCCAGATCCAATAGACAGGGCAAGAAGACTTGCAGGGAGGTGCCTCTTCTTGGCTGATATCTAAAGCAAAGGCTCTGGATAATAACAGATGCTTCCTTGTGGCTCCTTGCTCACCTCCCTTGTCACCCTTAGCAGGACTGGCACTCACCCCTGCAATGCCAGGGCAGGACCAAGGGCTGTCACTTGTTTATATTCCCTCTCCATTGAGCACTCTGCATAATCACTGCAGGAAACAGGGCCCTGGGTGACTCCCTTCCTCTCACAACAGCTCATGGGCTTCACTGCAATTACTTCCAAAGATAATTGTGAAGATAACAGCATTTAAAATATCTAATGTTTTATTCAATATTTCGGGGAGTTTCAATTACTTCCAATTATAATTCAACAGCTTTCTATTTAAAACAATTATTGTCCTTTAGAACCTGTTTCAAGTCAAATAAATTGTTTGCCTTAATCCATCCTTGGCTTCTTCCACAGGTATTCATTCTGGGCCTCCCTTTGGTTTCCCAGATCCCTATTAACTTGGTGTGGCCTTTCATTAACCCTTTGTATGCCCTCCAGCTCTGCAACACAATCAAGCCTCTAACAAAAAAACAAAAAAAAAAAAAAAAAAAAACAGCNAAAAAAAAAAGCTGCCAGTGCAGCCCCTGGGACAATCACAATCAATTAAACTCATTAAAAATCAATATGATTCAATTACAGGCAGCAAGATGCAATCCTGGTTGGTTGCATAGTGCTGAGGTACTTGGAGCTAAGCAGAGGCCACCGAGGTGAGGGTGAGCTCTGACTCTGGGCAATGAGGGAGTCACCATGAGCAGGGACTTCAGATGTGAACATGAGCACAGGGCAGGCAAGGGGAATAATCACAGAACCACACAGAACCACAGCATGGTCTGGGAGGCCTTCAAAGGGCATCCAGTCCAACCCCTCTGCAGTCAGCAGGGGCATCCTCAACTAGATCAGGTTGCTCAGAGCCCTGTTGAGTCTCACCTTGAATATGTCCAGGGATGGGCCTTCAACCACCTGCCTGGGCAACCTGTTCCAGCATTCCACTACCCTCATGGTGCAGAACTTGTTCCTAATATCCAATCTCAAGCTGCTCTTCTCTAGTTTGAAGCCATTATCCTCATCCTGTCACTGCAAGCCTTTGCACACAGTCCCTCTGCAACCTGTAGCCCCCTTCAGGTGTCGGCAGACAGCTGTTAGGCCTCCCTGGAGCCTTCTCTTAGGTCTCCCTGGAGCCTTCTCTTCTCCAGGCTAAACAGTTCCAGCTCCTCCAGCCTGTCCTCATAGCAGAGCTGCTCCATCCCCCTTCATGGTCCTCCTCTGGGCCTGCTCCATCAGGTAATAATCCTACAGGAAAACAGGAATACTGTGGGGTAAGACCTTTCTTTGGTTCATTGACTTTTTGGGGAAAAGAAAAAAAGAAAGGATTTCCCTAAGACATGCTACAAGTGCTGGCAGCCCATGCAGTATTTTCTTCTTTCTTGAATCACAGCATCATTGAGGCTGGAAAAGACCTCACAGATCATCAAGTCCAGCCTACAACCTACCACCACCACATCAGCTAAACCATGCCTCCAAGTGCCACATCTAATCTTTCCTTAAAGACTTCCAGGGATGGTGACTCCACCACCTTCCTGGGCACTCCATTCCAGTGCCTAATCATCTTTTCCATGAGCATGGAATCTAATCATGTCCTGACAACAGGAGTTGGTTATCTTGTGATTGAAGGAAAAAAAAAATAAAGTTTGCTCATAAGGCTATGTGGATCTATGAAAAAAAAAACCCACAACAAGTTTCTGTTCAATATGGGATAGTAAAAAAACCCAACCCTTCATTTGCAGATTGTTGTGTCCTTGCAGTTCTTTGAAGGTGAGTTCCCAGTTCAATAGCTTTACATAACTGCAAGAGCTTGCAGGGAAGAAGAGAAGTTTCTTTTGTGTAGATGCAGAGCAGAAGCACTTTGTCCTTCATTCCACTCACTGTCTTTAAAAAAAAAAAATATATATATATTATTATTATTATTTTTTGATGAGAACTTGCCACATGTAAAGCAAAGTCTTTATTTTCATTTTTAAAATTATTGCATTTCCCAAGAGAAGAAAGACAACAACAGGCACAACCACCACCACCACAAGACAGCCACCACCACAAGACAGCCACCACCACAAGACAGCCACCACCACAAGACAGCCACCACCACAAGACAGCCACCACCACAAGACAGCCNGCAGCACCACAGCCACCACCACAAGAACCACAGCAGCAAGACACAAGCAGCACCACAGCCACGACCACAAGAACCACAGCAGCAAGACACAAGCAGCACCACAGCCACCACCACACAAACCACAGCAGCAAGACACAAGCACCACAACACACGACAAAAGACACACAATAAACCAAAACACAGCAACAAAAAAACCCTAAACGGTGAAATAAACATAAACAAAACCCCACAAATCTCTCAATTAGTGTTTTTAGTAATGTTTTACAAGTCTTTTCTTTTTTTTTCCCCTGGTGGGGTGTTGTTAAAAATGAAAACATCTACTCTTCTGCTTGCAGTTTTTGCCCTGATGTTTTCATTTAAGCAGGGTCCTTTTCCCACCAAAAAGATAATAATAACAATAATAAAAATAATTATAACAACAACAATAACAACAACAATAATAATAATAATAACAAAAGGAAATACACATTAGGCTTAAAAAAAAAAAAAATTCATTTGTGATTTTTTTTCCTTCCGAAATGGAAAATTAGAGGAAATCAAAATAGGCCAGGAAAAGATTTCCAGTTAGCCAAAGCAGTACTTTTGAACTACTTTCTTCCCCAATCAAAACACTGTGCTCTGCTCCAGTCGTTGGGCTGAAGTGCCCCTGCAGCATGCAGGAGGAGTTGATTTAGATGCTCCCATGGGGTCCCACGAATGGGCAAAATAATCAGTCAATCATCTTCCTGCTCTCCCAGCTTGCTGCCGTGGAGGGATCCTCAAGCTCACACTGGCCTCTTGCTGAAACACTTTGTCTGGCTCATGTTTCCACCTAGCAAGGATGCCTGCAGTGCCTACAGCCCCGATCCAGCAAAGCACTTTACACATTCTTTAGTTAACGTCCTCTCCTTGATGTTAATGAGATATTCATGTACTTAAAGTCAAGCCCAAGCTAAAGTGATTTGTTGGACCAGGTCCTGAGCCCTGGAAAAGGGAGGTGCTGAGATCTGCTTTGTGCAAGTGTCCACAGCTCCTAAAGAAGTGTGGCTTGGCGCTGGTCAGGAGCTGTATTGATTCGAGTAATCAGGTTAGAAGTTGATGAAGAACCACTTAAGGGTCTTCCTTTCAAGGCTTCTTTCTAAGCTGCCTTAAGGCTGATTTGATGAGAGATGCTCTCTGAGCAGTTCCTGAGCCTGGCTTGCTCTGGCTGACCAAGTTCAGCCTGTGGATGATTTGCTGAGCTCCTGGAAACATCTGCAATGAGTAACAGCTTCTGCTGCTAAGTGTGAGATTCGTCCCTGGGCGCTCCTACGTAAAATTACCTTGCTGAAGGGGAGCACTGAACAAGCCAAGCAAAACAAATGCCAGAGGATTGTGTGGTTTGAGGCAGGTCTACTGCTGGACCAAGTGTGCTACCAGCTTGAGTAAAGCACATCTAAACCAGGCCCAACCCTCACCTGTTGCACCTAAACCTGTGCCATTTTCACATGCAACTGATCAACTTTTTGTGATCATTTCAGCTGCTATAGCCTGGAAATTACTGTGATGTACTCTATTGTTATTATTGTCATCAAAACAAACCCTCTACTATTTGCAGCTGGAGGGCAAAGAAGGTTCTTGTCACCTTGTGCTTTGTAACCTTATAGATCCCTCTGAAATATAGCAGGAGGCATCAGTCAGGTTATTTAAGTACAGCTATGGAGTGCAGGGACATACCTGTTCCTAGGAGCTGGCAGAAAATCCCACATCTTCCCTACAGAGGAGGAAAAAAAAAAGGATATATCCCTTGAAAGTCATCAAACAACCATTTCAGTGTTTTCCTGCAGCCCTCACAAACACACACACACAAAAGCATTTGCAATGTCAGGTTAACATGCTTCAGGGACAAGTTTTCCTGACTGGCAAAAGCAGGCTCCTTACTGACACTGCTAGAGGGAAAGAAAGAAACCTGCTGAAAAACAGCTGCCAATGTCCTTGCCTTGGCCTGAGAAGCAAAAGAAAATGCCAAAGGATTGTGTGATCTGATGCAGGCCTACTGCTGGGCCAAGTGTGTTACAAGCTTGAGTGATGTCAGTAATGTGCATGTAGGTGCAGTCCTCACCTGTTGCATCTAACCTGGGTGGGTTTTGGCACAGGTTTGCTCTGCTCTCAGATGATCCTGAGGAAACTCAGTCTGTGAGGGAGTTATTCACAGAATCACAGCCACACCCAGGCTGGCAAAACCCCTCAGCATCACCAAGCCCAACCTAGAACCCTGCTCTACAAGATTCACCTTAGACTATAGCCCCAAGCACCACATCCAAACCACCCTTAGACACACCCAGGCCGGGGGACTCCACCACCTCCCTGGGTAGCTCATTCCACTCCTTGACCACTCTCTCCCTGAAAAACTTTTCCCTAATGTCCAATCTAAACCTCCNGCATTTGGCCTTGTTGAAACTGATCCCATTAATGTTGTCCCATTGATCTAAGCCTATCCAAGTCCCCCTGAAGAGCCTCTCTACTCTCATTCACATCAACACTGCCATGTTGACTTGGTGTCATCTGCAAACTCACTGCTGACACTCTCTATACCTGAATCAAGGTTGTCAATAAAGATGTAAAGAAGAAGTGGTCCCAGCACAGATCCCTGAGGAACAGCCTTAGTGAGTGGCCACCAACTGGATTTAACCCCACTGACCACTACTCTCTGTGCCTTCCTGTCCAGCCAGTGCTTTATCCAGGAGACAGTGTGCTCAGCCAAGCCATGAGTAGCCAATTTACCTACAAGAATTTTGTGGGGAACAGTGTCAGAGGCTTTTTGAAATTCTAGGAACACAACACTGACAGCCTTCCCCCATTCTCAGCCCTGTCAGGTACAACAAAGTGGTGCAGAACACTTTTACCTCTCCCATATTAATCTCTTCTCTCTACAGAGGCAAGTGATGAAATATCAATGTATTAAATGTCTAATTCATCGATTTCAGCACCAATCTTCCTGGGTTATCTCTGTATCTGATCACAGCCCTCCAGACACAAGGGAAAGGGCTAAGAAATCCATAAGCATCAGTGTGTGGTTACGAAGATAACACACAAACTTTAAAACAAGGACAGACTAAAGTCAATATGCCCAAACATAATTTGATAGCTTCTTAGCAAATGAATAACTTTGTGAGGCTTCCCAGCTCGATTATTTTCTTCTCTGCCCATTCATTTTTCTACAAATCCTCCTGGCTCAGGATGGAGTGGGGAAAGGTGCTAGGACGCATCGGTGCTTCTTACTGATGCTGATTGTGCTCAGGATGCCTTGGAGTCCACCCATCAGGCAGTGCTCTCCCATGCATGTGGCTTAGCTCAATAGAGATGCTGTGCTGACCTCTCCCTTTCTCTGATGCCATTCCTGCCTCTCCACCTTCCTCAGACTGGTGAGAAGGTGCATTTCAGCATCTCATTGTGACTCAGTCTGACCCTGCCTCACAGCTGTGTCATTGCATCACTGTGCAGAGGACACCATCCCTCGGGCAACCCATGCAGCTCCATCACTAAGCCTCCTCCCCTCACAGGATGTCAGGGATTGGAAGGGACCCAAAGAGATCATCCAGTCCAAACCCCTTGCCACAGCAGGACCAGGCAATCCAGCTCAGGGCACACAGCAACACATCCAGACAGGGCTGGAAAGGCTCCAGAGAAGGAGGCTCCACAACCTCTCTGGGCAGCCTGTGCCAGGCCTCTGGGACCCTTCCAGGCAAGAAGTTGCCCTTGTGTCGAGCTGGAACCTCCTGTGCTGCAGCTTCCATCCATTGCTCCTTGTCCTATCCCAGGCAGCAGTGAGCAGAGCCTGTCCCCCCCTCCTGACCCCCAGCCCTCAGAGATTTAGAAACATTGATTAGATTCCCTCTCAGTCTTATAGAATCATAGAATGGTAAGGTTGGAAGGGACCTCAAAGATCATCTAGTTCCAACCCCCTGCCATAGGCAGGGACACCTCCCACTGGTCCAGACTAAGCAGCCCCAGGTCCCTCAGCCTCTCCTCACCAGGCAGTGCTCAGTCCCCTCATCACCCTCATAGCTCTCCCTTGGACTCTCTCTAGCAGATCCCTGTCCCTCTTCAACTGGGGAGCCCAAAACTGAAGTCATTGCTCAAGATGAGATCTCACCAGGGCATAGCAGAGGCAGAGGAGAACCTTCCTGGATCTGCAGGACACATTCTTCCCTCCTGCTGCCCTCTATCCCATCTTGGGTATCCAAGCTGATTTGGGCTGCTGCCCACACAGCAGCTCTCTCCTCAAACCTGCTCAATGCTGATCAGTCCCTTCCTGCCTGCCAGCACCCCCCGGGAGCTGCCTGACAGGCAGCCGTTTGTGGCTGACATCAGCGGCAGGGATGGAGAGTTCAGGCTCTGCTGACCTGAGCCAGGGCTGCTGCTGAGGTGAAGTGATTAAAGTATTAGCTGCTGGAATAGCTGCCCATCCCACTCAGCTCCATCAGAAGCAATTAATATGGATTATATATATTTTGGAAGAAGAATACCTTTCCTTTCAAACCTTGGAGTAACTCCAGAGAGGATTAGGTGGAAGACTGAATGAGCTAATTTGCATAAATTAGGTAAAATGTGAATAGTGATTTGTATTCAGGAAGGCTTTCTTTGACTCTCTGTGATCTATTGATGCCACCTGGAGAACCTAGCTATGAACCAGAGACTTGTTGGACTGCTTTTGCCCAGGTCATTCCCAAAAACTTAGTGGGTATGCTAAGAATTCTTCCACTTGCCTCCTGTTGCTTTGAGCAGGGTCAGAGACCTTTGTATATGATTGCCCTTTTTTATTCAGCAACTCCAGCACAACATAGGAGCTGATTTCCACCCTTTCTCTGGTGGAGTTCTGGGGCTGCTCAGTTTGAAAAAGAGGAGGCTGAGGGCAGAGCTCATTGCTGTCTACAGCTACCTGAAAGGACATTGTGGAGAGGCTGCTGCTGGGCTCTGCTCACAGGGAACTGGAGACAGAACAAGGGGGAATGGCCTCAAGCTGAGGCTGGAGAGGTTTAGATTGGACATTAGGAAAAAGCTTTTCAGGGAGAGAGTGGTCAGGGAGTGGAATGAGCTGCCCAGGGAGGTGGTGGATGTGTTTAAGGGTGGTTTGGATGTGGTGCCTGGGACTATGGTTTAAGGTGAATCTTGTAGAGCAGGGTTCTAGGTTGAACTTGGTGATGCTGAGGGGCTTTGCCAGCCTGGGTGTGGCTGTGATTCTGTGAGTTTGGCCTTTTAGCTAAACCAGGAGCTGAGGCAATTTTCCACAGGCATCCTTAAATCTCCAGGGCTTGTTAATACTCTCCAAGACAAATGATTTTTTGCTGCTTCTTGGGGCTGCTGGTGCAGCCATCACTAAATCATAGAATGGTAAGGTTGGAAGGGACCTCAAGGATCATCCAGTTCCAACCCCCTGCCATAGGCAGGGACACCTCCCACTAGCACAGGTCACTCAAGGCCTCATCCATCCTGGCCTCGAACACCTCCAGGGAGGGAGCAGCCACAACCTCCCTGGGCAACCTCTATGTGTGGCTGAACAAGTGGTCTACACATTCTCCTTTTAGAGCTGCTGCTGTTGCTGAGGCTCACAGCAAGGACCTGATGAGCCTCAGCATTGCTGCTTTAGCAGACAAAATCATCAGGCAAAGGGAACCTTTACAGGGCATTCATGGAGGGATCACAGAAATATCCAGGTTGGCAAAGCCCCTCAGGATCACCAAGTCCAACCTAGAACCCTACTCAACAAGGTTCACCTTAAACCATAGCCCTAAGCACCACATCCAGGTGATGACAGTTAGTGACAGGAAGACTTTGCATGCCCCAAGGTTTTAGGGTGAAGAGACAAAGAAACAAGGGTCAGAGAAGTTCAAGATGCCAGATATGAGCAGAAAAAAACCTCCTTAGATGCAGCCTTTTAAAAGCAGGATGGTAAAGGGAGCCAAGACTGAGGTTTTGAATGTGATTTATGGTATCCTTACACACTCAGAAGTGCCACCAACCCCTGAAAAACAATTATTCCCACAGTTCTTCTCAAGATGAATGTGTCTGAGCTAAGAGATGAAAACGAACTGGGGGATGAGTCATTTGCTCTTGCAGTTGCCAAGTTCACAGATTGAACTCCGTGGCAAGCCAAGCCTGCATCAGCTGCCCAAGCTTGAGAGGCTGGATTTGAGCTGAGATGAACAGCACCTGACTAAGAGTGACAAAACTGGGTTAAGGGTAGCAAGATCAGCTTCATTCTAAAGAAACACCTTCAGAGAGTTCAAAGGATGGGTAAGGGTTTGGTGATTATTCAATAGTTGTGTAAAATTAAACTTATTATGTACCCTGGAATGCAGCTCTGGAGAGCTCTGCAAAGCTCTCTTACAGCTTCAGAATTACAGCTTGTTCCTGTGTGACCCTAAGGCTGTGCTGCTGTCAGCAGTCACAGTGTCCTAGAATGGCTCAGGTTGGAAGGGACATCAGAAATCATCTACTGCAGCCTCCCCACCATGCCCAGGGACACCTCTCAGCTACACTCAGCTGCTCAAGGCCTCATCCAACTTGGGCTTCAACACCCCCAGGCAGGAGGCAGCCACAGCCTCCCTGGGCAGCCTATGCCAGAGTCTCACTACCGTCCTACTGAAGGACTTCTTCCTCAGCTCCAGTCTAAACCTGCTCTGCCTCAGTTTTAAACCATTCCTCCTTGGCCTGTCTCTAGATACTCTTAGGAAAAGTTCCTCTGCAGCCTTCCTGCAGGATCCCTTCAGGCACAGGCGGGCAGCTCTGAGGTCCCCCTGGAGCCTTCTCCTCTGCAGGCTGCACCCCCCCAGCTCCCTCAGCCTGTGCTCACAGCAGAGCTGCTGCAGCCCATGGAGCATCTTTGTGGCCTCCTCTGGACTCTCTCCAGCAGCTCTGTGCCCTACTACTGCTAGGGACACCAGAACTGGAGGCAGGATTGGAGGTGAGGTCTGAGCAGAGCAGAGCCAAGGGGCAGAATCCCCTCTCTTGATATCCAAGAAGTTTCAGATTCTAAAGCTCTGATCGTGCCTACCTCCTTCAGGTCATTATTTCTCCAGGAGAACATCAGCAAGAACTTCTCCTGCAACTTTGCCTGTGCTGCAGAAACTTTTAATAGCAAATGAGAAGCTGACAAATTCCCAGATGCAAATGTTTCCTTCTGTTGGTGAATGGCAGCAGGTCAATACAAACTGTTTGCCAGCAGGGCTCACTTTAAATTAATTTTCATATTTGAAGAAACCATTTTTTTATTTTAATGGCAAAAAATATCCTGTTTCCTCATTTTTAGCAGCTAAGTTAACTGTGGGTTTATTTCAGAATGTAAATGGAATATTTTCAAGGTATCTAAATGAGTTGTGCATTCCTCTGTCCTGTGCTTTCAGTTGTTTTGCAGATTATTGGTTCACAAACACTGAAAAAAAAAAAAATCCAGAATGGGGGAAGCCAATTCCAAAACCTTGCAAATTCCCCCAGTCACAACAAGTATTTCCTGTGCTGATCAAGGAGCAATAATAATGAATATCATAATTACAGTGATTGGGAGGAGTGCTATTGACAGCTTAAATCAAACCTCTCCCAGAAAACAGGAGCAGGTGAGGAGGACTAATGTGGGTGGATGTTGGCTTAGGAGGGTGCTTATTGATCGAGTTGTTTGTGGTGGATTAGCGCAGGAGGGGACAGGTAGATTTATTTTAGCTTTATCTGTGATAAGACATTGAGTATTTGCTTAATTTTATTGCCTGTGTATGGCATAACTCAATGCTTAGTCACAATTTATACCAAAAAGAACCCATCCTGAGGTAATTGGATGCTGATTGTGTTAGTTTTCTCAGCTCAGGAGAAGAAGATCTTTCATTGAGGGTCTCCTCCAGCCCTGTCTTCTAAGCTTCCTTACCCCCTAGGCAAACCCTTACAGCACAGTTTGTTACTGGGCTGGGCTCAGAGCCACCTTGGGCAGTAAGGGGAATTTCCACTTGGAGTCCAAACAGCATTTGGGCAGGAGCTTCAGCCAGGCAAAATGGGAGTCTGCCTGACTCTAGATTGCTACATGCAGCTGCTTATCAACCTTTTTCAGTTTGCACCTCTACACCCTACCTGCTTGCCCTGTGCCCAATGCTTCTGAGTCTACCAGCAACAGCTCCTGGTGGATAACAAATTGCCCATGGCACAGAAATGTGCTCTGGTGGCCAAGAGAGCCAATGGGATCCTGGAGTGCATTCAGATGAGTGTGTCCAACAGATCTAGGGAGGTTCTCCTCTGCCTCCACTCTGCCCTGCNCACACTTGCTGGATTTCTAGTAGTAGGTCCTTTAGAAACAGCCCACAGGCCCCCTTGGGTCAGTGGGATGAAAACACCTGGTTTGCAGCAAAGAAGTCCTGCAGAAGGGCTCCCTGGAAGTGTGCAAGGCCAGGTTGGACGAGGCCTTGAGTGCCCTGCACTAGTGGGAGGTGTCCCTGCCTATGGCAGGGGGTTGGAACTGGATGATCTTTGAGGTCCCTTCCAACCTTACCATTCTATGATTCTATCAGGGTAGTGTAGCATCCTGAATGTGCTGAAACTGATGAGACAGGCACAAACCTCAGCTAGAGGCAGTGGAGAAGCACTCACAGCTTTGGAACCGCCTGCTTGGGTACCGCCAGCAGTGCAGCTGTGCCTGACCTAATTTGCTTCATTCCCAGGCAGCTCTTACAGCTCTGTGCTGCAACTCAGTGCCATGGCACTGCCAGAGCTACGCAGTTTAAAGCCATCTTGCCACCTAGCCACCTTTGCCATGCAGCAGGAGCTGTCTGTTGGGGTGAGGAGGGTGCAGCAGGCACAGTGAGCATGGGGGCTGAGCTGGTGTTGTCACAGTCACAGAATCAACCAGGTTGGAAGAGACCTCTGAGGTCATCCAGTCCAACCTGTCACCTAACCCTTCTAATTACCTAACCCATGGCACTAAGTGCCTCACCCAGCCTCCTCTTAAACACCTCTAGGGATGGGGACTCCACCACCTCCCTGGGCAGCCCATTCCAATGCCAATCACTCTCTCTGGGAAGAACTTCTTCCTAACATCCAGCCTGAACCTGCCCTGGCACAGCTTGAGGCTGTGTCCCCTCCTTCTGTCCCTGGGTGCCTGGCAGCAGAGCCCAACCCCAGCTGGCTACAACCTCCCTTCAGGGAGCTGCAGACAGCAATGAGGTCTGCCCTGAGCCTCCTCTTGTGCAGGCTGCACACCCCCAGCTCCCTCAGCCTCTCCTCACAGGGCTGTGCTCCAGGCCCCTCCCCAGCCTTGCTGCCCTTCTCTGGGCACCTTCCAGCACCTCAACATCTCTCTTGAANGAAGGGACCTCAAGGATCCCTGGGGGACACCACTGGTGACAGCTGCCAGCTGGATGTGGCACCATTCACCACCACTCTCTGGTCCCTGCAACCCTGTGCACCTCTTTGGGTGTTTCAGCACAAGAGGAGGCTTCAGAACTTCTGCCAAAAAAAATCATTGACTTCCTTGTCTGGGCTAACCCTAAAGGGTCCCAACTCTGATTAAAGCTGGCTCCTTTGCTTGCCCTCTCTGCAGCTCTGGGATGTGCCTAGACCCTCTCCATTTTTCCCCATAGAGAAAACACTTCAGCAGTCCTGAGAGGAGCCTAATAAGGCATTAAAACCAAAGTGAATTGCTGTAGAATCAGGGGTAAATTACCAGTGCAATGCTAGAGCCCCTCTCCTGTTGCAATCCATTTTAATCTCATTGTTGAGTTAATAAAACCTCTTGGTTTACTAAATCAATGTAGGGTGAGATTCATTCTGACACCTCTCTGTACACAGAGCCTAACGCAAACCCTCTCTGCTGCGGGCTGGAGCCACCACTGAGCCAAGGGAAGTTGGCTCCAGGGGAAAAAATTACCTCTTAGCAGTTGTCACAGAAAGACAGTGGCTTGGTAAACCCCTGCTTGTGTGAGAGGCAGCTTGGATTTCACTTCCTTGATGCCAGCCCCACTTGAAATATTATTTTTTACAAACAATTTAATCTATAAGCAGAACAGAAACCTCCTTTTTGTCTGAGTTCTGTTGGATTCATTCATGACCACTGAGCAACACAGCCACATGCTGTAATCATAGAGTCATAGAATAATGCAGAGGGATTAGCAGGGAAATCAATAAGGTTGTTGCTTTTCATTCTTCCCTGTGCATTTATTAGAACGAGGCTGCGCTTCCAGTTTGCCTTTCATTTTCTTTATGGCAAGCTGCTGGAGTGGAGATCTAAGTTAAACAAGAGGAATTTACAGAAACTCTGGATTTTTTGGCTGCTCTTCTGCCTCAGATCCTATGTTTTTTGCAGGATTTGGGATTAAGGATTTAGGAAAGTCAATCTATAGGTTGCTAGAGAAGCAGGCAGCATTTGTTTTTCCTCCCCCTCATGCTGCTGCTCCCAGTGGCTCTCTGAAAACAATGGAGGTCTAGAAACTTAAAAATATATATTCAAAGAAATTTCTATTTAAGCAATTTATATAAATATATTTAATTTATATCAATATGATTTATATGAATTTAATATACAGAAATTTAATTCACATAAACTAATTTAATGTATATAAATTGATTTAATTCATATACATTGATCTAGTGTACATGAACTGATCTAGTGCACATGAACTGATTTAATTCATATAGATTTATCTAGTGCATATAAATTGATTTAATGCATATGAAGTGATTTAATTCATATGAACTGATCTAGTGCATATGAAGTGATTTAATATAGATTCATCTAGTNATTTAATTCATATAGATTTATCTAGTGCATATAAATTGATTTAATGCATATGAAGTGATTTAATTCATATAAATTGATCTAGTGCATATAAACTGATTTAATGCATGTGAACTGATTTAATGCATGTGAACTGATTTAATGCATGTGAACTGATTTAATGCATGTGAACTGATTTAATATAGATTCATCTAGTGCATATGAACTGATCTAATGCATATAAACTGATTTAATGCATATGAAGTGATTTAATTCATATAAACTGATCTAGTGCATATGAACTGACTGCATTCATATAAACTGATTTAATTCATATAGATTGATTTAATGCATATGAAGTGATTTAATTAATATAAATTGATCTAGTGCACATGAACTGATTTCATGCATGTGAACTGATTTCATGCACGTGAACTGATTTAATTGATATAAATGTATTTCACTCAAATTAATTCATATAAATTGATTTAATTGCTATAAATCTATATTTATATGTATAACTTTGCAAATAGCAGAAACTTGAAAGAAACTTTGGTTTGTTTTTTTTTTTAATCCCTTGTCAGTGTTTTTTGGCTTTTTTCTTTTGTTTTGGTTGGTTGGTTTGGATTTGGGTTTGGTTTTAATTGCTCTGTTGACTGTTAATTGTTTGCCAGAGGACTTAGAAGGGCTTGAATCAGAAAGTTCTGCTCTCCTGGGAGGTGTACACTGCCTTTCCTGATCGATAGAAAGCATCCAATCTGTCACACTCCATGCAAGAAAATAAAATCCTGGGTAAAAAACCCCAACTATCTGTGCTATTTGCAGCCACAAGTCCTTGCAGATAAGAATACATCTCAGAGCAATGAACCCAAGACTCTTCCCAAGGACTTCATGACAGCTGTGAAGGACTCCAGGCTCTGACGTATGATCAAGCAAGAGCAGCTTAACAAGTTACCAAGCAGCAGAAGAGCTGAGGTAGCAGTCTGGGCACATGGTCTTGGCTTGTGACAAAGACATGATAATGTAATTTAAACTTAGCTGGCAGTGAAATAAGAAGAGCTACATTGGATTCAGTGTCTGAAGGGGGCCTACAAGAAAGCTGAGGAGGGACTTTTGAGGCTGTCAGGTAGTGATAGAACTGGGGGGAATGGAACAAAGCTAGAAATGGGGAGAGTCAGCCTGGATGTTAGGAAGAAGTTCTTCAGCATAACAGTGGTGAGAGCCTGGCAGGGGTTGCCCAGGGAGGTGGTGGAAGCCTCATCCCTGGAGGTGTTTAAGGCCAGGCTGGATGAGGCTGTGGCCAGCCTGAGCTAGTGTGAGGTGTCCCTGGGCATGGCAGGGGNAGGGGCCCAGAACTGGACACAGCACTCAAGCTGTGGCCTGAGCAGTGCTGAGCACAGAGGCAGAAGAACCTCCCTGCTCCTGCTGGCCACACTGCTCCTGAGCCAGGCCAGGATGCCATTGGCTCTGCTGCCCACCTGGGCACACTGCTTCCTCATCTTCAGCTCTTCTCTCCCAGCACCCCCAGGTCCCTCTCTGCCTGGCTGCTCTTCAGCCACTCTGTCCTCAGCCTGTAGCAGTGCTTGGGGTTGCTGTGGCCAAAGTGCAGAACCCTGCACTTAGCCTTGTTAGCTCCAGGCAAAGAGCACAGATATGGGCAGGTAGGTTTGCTCAGCTGATGTGCAATAACACACTCAGCTTCCACAACCTGGTGTTTTATGCAAACCCTCAGATCTTCTTGCCTTAAATACCTCCAGCTTTTAGCACTGCAGCCCAAGGGCATTTTTTAGCCAAGATTCATAAGGGGAAATCAGCAGAGGCACAGCACCCCTTGTGCAGATTAATGGAATGCAAACAGATTGCACTGAGCTAGCACCAGGTTTACAGTCTCAGCTCCACCAACATAAAGAGACAACCTGCCACAGGCCAGGCTCACATCTTCAAGCTGAGGCCAAACATCTAAACCTTAATTCAGACTCAGGTCAATAGAAACAGAGTCCCATTAGGGAAAGTGGCCTCAGCTGCACTATTGCAGGATTTCAGCCTCCTCACAAACATGAAGGCACTTTTTGAGACTTAAATGGCCTTCCCCTGTACTTGTTTGGGATGCCCTCTCCAGCAAATGGCACTCTGGAGGCTTTCAAAGACCAACTAGAAAAAAATGTAGAGAACTTACTTCCAACCAGGAATATTTGGTTTGGAGATTAAAAAGAAAATGAGAGCTTGGAAATGGAAAATCAGTTGTGAAGGAGTTCATAAGGGCAGCCACAGTCTCAGCTGAGAGGGTCGAGCCCCTCTGAGCTCCATTTCTGCATTGTGGTTGCTCTTGCCATAATTTCCTACAGAAAGCCAGGCTGGACCTCAGGCTCTGGAGTCTTCCCATAGGCAGGGTATGATGGTGGGATTAGAGAGCACCTTGGAAGGCTGAGTTGTGTGACGTGAGAACTTGAGCACTGGTTGAGTGGATGGAGTAACAAGGAAGGCTGTATCTGTTGTCTGTCCAGAAAGCCACTTACCTTTCTGCTCCCACTTGGAGTTGCCTCCTGCTCCTTCTGCTTTTCTCACGATGCCAGCAGCACTCAGCAGTTGCCAGGGATGGAATGAATGGTGGCAGCTTTCTGCTAGCTACAGCCCAAGCAGCTTGTGGAATCTGTAAGCAAGCTCCTGCTTCTCAGGACCCTTTCAAAACTTTTCTGTCTTGTCTCTGATGGGATTTGGGGCCAGCAAGGGGTAATGTTATCAAGCTTCAGCCCAAGGCTTGGCAGTCAGGTGGGCTGGGGGAAGTAGATGGCCACTTAAGCAGCCACCTGTGGGAAGGTGGTGGAACTGGGAGGGCAAATGCTGGTACTTGCTGTCTGTATCCTCTCCAGTACAACAAATGAAAGAACAGGGCAAGCACTGCATGTGACTGTAGTTGGCTGAGATTATGTCCTCCTCTTTAGTCATTCTCTCATTTGCAATCTTCTTATTATTTTCTCCTATAATTTTTTTCTGGGACTTGCTCTGGACCATAAATTCTCTCTTTTTTTTTTTTTCTTCTAAAGTTGCCTGGTGAATGGCTTTCAAAGTAACCAGTTTTGTCCACAGCAACCCCTGGCACTACTCTAGCAGTTAGCAGGAGGTGTGGGGTATGTGTTGAGCATGAGCTGCACGGCTCAAAAAGCAGCTCCGTGGGAGAGAAGAAGTAGGCAAGCAGGACAAGGACAGAGGTCCCACCTGAGAGAAACAAAACATAGGTAATTTCCCTCATCTTCTTGCTGAATTGGCATATCTTGGGAGCTCTGAGATCCTGGTGATGGATTAAATACAGCAGAACAGGGTCAGCAAACTCAGCCTGGAAAATTCATCACTCAGCAACAGCTGCAGAGAGCAGTTGTGCTTCTGGGATGCAGTGCTCCATCCTTCCAAGATGTCCTGCATGCTGGGGGAGGCTGAAGAGGGTTTTTCCTCAGCTTTCATCCTTTTTGCTACCTTTCCTTTCACAGTTCCCTTCTTGGATCATGGGTTCCAAGTCACCATTCCACAATGGCATTTTTACAACCGACCTGGCAAAAACTGTGTCAGTAAAACAGATCCTCTAACTGAAATGCCAGCTACAAACTGGTGGGCAGAGGCCAGTGGGATGAGATTGAACAAGGCTAAGTGCAGGGTTCTACACTTTGGCCACAACAACCCCAAGCAGTGCTACAGGCTGGAGACAGAGTGGCTGAGAGCAGCCAGGCAGAGAGGGACCTGGGGGTGCTGGGAGAGAGGAGCTGAACAGNCTTGTGCTTTGCACATGGCCATGCTCCTGTACCCTCCAGGTTGGCTTTACCTCAGAACCAGTCCCTGGTGCCTCCTGCAGCAGGATGCCAGCTGGCAGCAGCTGCTCTCGCCTGGCCGCGGCTGAGCACTGTGTGGGTTCCGCTTGCTCCTTCCCAGCACAGGGCAGATCCTGCAGGGAAGAGACAAAAACTCTGTTTTGTGTCAAGGCCAGGAAAAAAAAATTGAAAAATCTTCACCCTTAGAGCTTGTAGGCAGACAACTCAAATTGCTGGCACAGAACTAAACTCTGGAGTCCTCCAAATACCTGGAGGATTGTTCTTCTTAACCTACTTGCATTTTATTTTGCGCCTCTGTTATTGCCTCCTCTGCCACTCCAACTGCTAAGTTACAAATCTGTCTAGCAGAAGAATCTCTGCTCCCTCAAATGGCCTCCCTGGGCTTTAGAACTCCATTAATTAGCATCTTTTAAATGCTTGGGTAATATTCGCTTCTCCTTTCTGGAACCATTTCCCCGAGCCCTCATTTTAATAAAGCTGCTGCTGATGAACATTTAAATATTAAAGCCCTCAGTTACAGGGAGGAAAAAAAAATACAAAACCAGAGGAGGCATTTTCAAAGACAGCCAAGCAAGGATTACTTAACTGGCTGACATCATTTTGTGTGTGCTGTGTGAGTGTGCAGCACCCTGGAGATAAAACCCTCTCTGAAAGGCATTTCTGTGTCACTGTGTGGAAGGTCAGAGTGACCTGGGAGGTGGCTGTGTCTGGCAGGACAGGGACATCAGTGGCCTCAGGGAGATGTTGTATGGTGCAGCATGGCAGCAGAGAGGTGATCACCAAAGCCTGGATGGGGCATTTAGTGCCATGGTCTAGTTGATGGGAGAGGCTAAGGGAGCTGGGGGTGTGCAGCCTGGAGAAGAGGAGACTCAGGGCAGACCTCATTGCTGTCTGCAGGTCTGGCAGAGCTGTAGCTCTTGTAGAGGTCATGGGGAGAGATGTTGAGGTACTGGAAGGTGTCCAGAGAAGGGCAGCAAGGCTGGGGAGGGGCCTGGAGCACAGCCCTGTGAGGAGAGGCTGAGGGAGCTGGGGGNCTCTTTGCTCACCACTGATGAGGCCACAGCTTGAGTGTTGTGTTCAGTTCTTATGAGGAGCACCTGAAGGAGCTGGGGCAGTTCAGTTTGAAAAAGAGGAGGCTGAGGGCAGAGCTCATTGCTGGCTACAGCTACCTGAAGGGACATTGTGGAGAGGCTGCTGCTGGGCTCTGCTCACAGGGAACTGGAGACAGAATAAGGGGGAATGGCCTCAAAGTGAGGCTAGAGCGGTTCAGATTGGACATTAGGAAGAAGTTTTTCCTGGAGAGAATGGTCAGGGCCTGGAAGGAGCTGCCCAGGGAGGTGGTGGAGTCCCCATCCCTGGGGGTGTTCAAGCAGCCTGTGGAGCTGGCACTTAGGGACGTGGTTTTAGCCCCAGAAAGGGCTGTGCTTGCTCTGCATAGTTGCATGCACTGCTTCAGGTGTGAAAGCTGAACTGAGAGTTACCACACACAGTTGAAGATCTCATCCTGAGGAGGTTGTTCTATGTTTTTTATTGAGAGTACAAAACTGAGCTTTCTTGGAATCATACAATTGTTCCAGTTGGAAAAGACCTCTACTACTGTGTCCCACTGCCACTCTAACACCACCATGGCCACTAAAACATGTCTCCAGGTGCTACATCTACATATTTTTTGAGCACCTCCAAGGACAGCAACTCCACCACCTCCCTGGGCAGCCTGTTCCAGTGCCTGGTCACTCTCCCAGCATTTTTATTTCTCAGCTAATATCCAACCTAAGCCTGCCCTGGCACAATCTTCATACATACTCCATCAGCTGGGGCTGATGGTACCAAAGCAGAAGCACTATGCTTGATTTTGTGCAAAGTTCTTACCTGATGGGGATGATGCTACTGAAATCAGGTAGAGGCACAACTATTCCATTTTGCACTATAATCACAGAATCACTAAGGCTGGAAAAGACCTTTCACATCAAGTCCAACCATAACCCAGCTACCATGACCACTAAACCATGCCCTGAAGCATCTACAGCATCTTGAACACCTCCAGGGATAGTCCAGTTCAGGAGCCCCTATTACAAGAGAGATATGGATGTGCTGAAAGGTGTCCAGAGAAGGGCCACGAGGGTGAGCAGAGGGCTGGAGCTGCTCTGCTGTGAAGAGAGACTGAGGCAGTTGGGGCTGTGCAGTCTGGAGAGGAGAAGGCTCCCAGGTGACCTTATTGTGGCCTTTCAGTACCTTAAAGGGGCTACAAGAAAGCTGGGGAGGGACTTTTTAGGCTGTCAGGGAGTGCTAGGACTGGGGGGATGGAACCAAGCTAGAAATGGGGAGAGTCAGCCTGGATGTTAGGAAGAAGTTGTTCAGCATGAGGGTGGTGAGAGCCTGGCAGGGGTTGCCCAGGGAGGTGGTGGAAGCCTCATCCCTGGAGGTGTTTAAGGCCAGGCTGGATGAGGCTGTGGGCAGCCTGATGTAGTGTGAGGTGTCCCTGGGCATGGCAGGGGGAGTTGGAACTGGCTGCTCCTTGTGGTCCCTTCCAACCCTGACTGATTCTATGATTCTATGATGACTCCACCACCTCCCTGGGCAGACTGTTCCAATATCTCACCACTCTCTCAGTAAAGAAGTTTCTCCTCATGTGCAATCTAAGTTCTCAGCATGGTAGCACTAGCAGGGGTTGCCTCACCTTGCTAGCAAGGTTCAGCTTTGCTCTGAAGGAACCAGAGGGCAGCCTCCACTGTGTCAACCTTCCTTACTTTCTCCTGGGGCAGCTAACAGAGCTGTCACAGTGATGCTGCTCTTCCTTAGGCTGATACATGTTGCCAGCTCCAGACAGGGCACAGCCTCTCTGGTTCATATCTCAGAGGCTAGCAGATGTGGTGGCAGTGATTTCTGCCTTATCACAAATCTAAGGCTCGGTGCTCAGCGAGGTATCAGTATTTCTGCAGATACTTCAGCCTGCCTGGGCAAGATTTACAGCAGTTTCCTTGCTGAAAGGTTTTATACACTGCCAACCCTCTGCTAAGTCACAGAGCTGCCTATCAAAGGCCCATTATTTGCTCCAAAAGCAGCTGTGTTTTCCCACTAGGTGGAATGGCACAGCTGTGAGTTGTAGCCGCTGTAAAGCGATGCTAATCTGTTATCCACAACCCACCACAGGTATGCTCATGGGCTTTTGCTGAGCTCTACCTGCTACCTAAAGGAATAGAACACCTTAAGAAAAGTCCAGAAACCTGCTTCTCTTCATTCTCCCAGCCTTGCTCTCCTCTTTGCTCTGGCCATTACTGACCCCAAAAAAGCATCCGGAAGAAACCTTGGGGTGCTGATCCTAGCTGCTGGCTGATTCACATGTTGGTAGTGCTCCTCTCCTCTGGTGGAGCTCAGTCTCACCCTGGAAAACTCACTGACAGAAATAACCATTTTTCAATAGCTTCATCCTCTGTGTTTGAGGCAGTGAGAGACTCAGGCAACAGTTTCAGTTCTGAAGCCATTTTCTTCTTAACAAAAAGGCTTTTCAGGAACGCCGAAGCACTTTCTGTCTCTCTTGTGCAGGAGCAATGTTCTGTGTGACAAGAGCATGTGTGCTGCACTGAGGCCTTGTCCCTTCTGCCAAATCAGGGGCTTTTAGCCACTTAACCTTAAGGAGATGTTCCTTAGCTGACCCCACTCTCAGAACAGCCACAGGAGGTCAACATGTACTCTGCCTTGCAGACAGAAGGCCAGCACGCTGTATTTGGAGGTCACCACGTTGAATTCAGAGGAACTGCAGCAAAGAGATAACACAAGAGAGCCCTCAGGCTTCCATGCCAGACCTAGGGCTGTGAAGGTGGCTCCTCAGTCCTGTTCAATTTCCCTCTGAGCCATCAAAAATGCACATGGTGCAGAGAACCTACCTGCAGAGGTCTGACTGCAAGCCTTTGGGATTTATGCTCATGCTTTGCGTGCTCACAACCCCTAGACTGGTAAATAATCCTGAGATCTTACTCCTCTTCCCCATGCTTCTTTGAATCATCCCCATTGTTGGGCTTGCTTCCAAAGGAGAAAACTTTGCAATCCCAAGTGCTGGGTGCAGATGGAAGCTGAGGGAAGCAGAGGTTGATTCAGATTTGCTGCAGATGAGACCAAAGGCAGTCCACGTTTGGGTTTGAAGCTACCACTGCAAGGCTGAAGTTGAAAGGACCAAGCACAGTCCCTGGGTTTGAAGCTACCACTGCAAGCCTGAAGTTGAAAGCACTGAGCACAGTCCCTGGGTTTGAAGCTACCACTGCAAGCCTGAAGTTGAAAGCACTGAGCACAGTCCCTGGGTTTGAAGCTACCACTGCAAGGCTGAAGTTGAATGGACCAAGCACAGTCCCTGGGTTTGAAGCTACCACTGCAAGGCTGAAGCTGAATGAACCAAACAGTCCATGGGTTTGAAGCTACCACTCCAAGGCTGAAGCTGAATGAACCACTCAGTCCATGGGTTTGAAGCTACCACTCCAAGGCTGAAGCTGAATGAACCACTCAGTCCATGGGTTTGAAGCTACCACTGCAAGGCTGAAGTTGAATGGGTAAGACAGAGGAGATCTGATCTTGGAAGACAGAGAGGAAAAAAAAACAAACAGAGAAAAAAGAAGAATTTTAGATGCTCAAAGTAAAATATTTACTTCCTGCAGCTTATTTCTCTGCACCTGAGAAAATGATTGCCTAGAAGTGGAGACCCTTCGAGGTAAGATGCAGAGGAATACATTTCCATTTTCCTTCCAGAGAGATGCAGAACAGGTGATAGAGATTATTACTGATTCTAAGTGCAGAATAAAACTCAACTCCAGGCCGTCTTGATTTAGGATGAAAACATCTTTTCATGATGGTTTATGCACATGCAGGAAAGTGAATCTTTTTTTTCTCTTGTTGTAATTGCATTTTTTTTTTTTTAAGTCACAATTGCTTGTTACCTTTGCATTTCCCACAGGTGGGGATATTGCTTTCTAGGGAGGGCTTCCTGGAGCTGTTCATCTCTCAGAGTGCTCAGTGCCATTATGAAATACCAGGCTGCCAACTCATCAGCATGGGTTGGTTTTCTTCTTTTTTTTGCCCCCCCCTTCTTCTAACAAGTACACATGCACAGGCAGTAATTTGTTTATTCAACTCCTTGTGCAGGTTTGCAATTGACTCCAAAAGCAAGCAGCAGCACACAGAGAGCCCAGAGGATGGTTCAGGGAAGAGACTGAGGCCCTGGGGAGTGCATCCAAGGGTGCTTCATTTGCTGGCAGTGAGAGCACCTGAGGGAACCTATCATAGGATGGGTTGGGAGGGAACTCAAAG
>WBNM01020844.1:0-26354 GCA_013399055.1 Ramphastos sulfuratus
AAACCCACATCACTATCTGTTTTTATTGTGCCTCTGGATCCAATCAGTGCTGCTAATGATTGAGTGTACTTCTCTGTCTTGCATATTTTTACAAACTTCTTTATTCCATCTGAGCAGTTATGTTTTACTTTGACAAAAAATGTTTGACACTACTGGATTGAATGAAACAGAAAATTTCAAATTAATTTCTGAACTCTGCTAATGAAAAGGACTAATGTGAAAAAACAAATCACTACTTTGAAAAGATCCCTATACTGTGTCTCATAAAAGAGCCTTCAGATGTTCTTTACTGTATTTATTTTTAATGCTTTTCCTAATATCTAATAATGAAGCCTTCTATTTTCATGCTTCATCTTCAAAGTGCCTTGAAAACATTTCTTACCTGAACATCTGCAGGACTGGATGTCCTTCTGCCATTCAGTGTGTCTCCCACTACTATATGAGATAATCTTAAATGATTCCAGCATGAGTTTACCACATGATAGATCTCTGGGAGGATGATTTTGCTTCAATTTTAACCTCATGTCCTATTGGGCTAAAGATTTGCAGAACATTTTACACATTCTTGGCTGTAGATTCAAATGTGCTATAGATAAATAATACCTTTCTCTATGACAGAAAAAGTAGATCCGATGCTTTGCTACTGGATTTTTTTAATATGTGCTACTCAGTAGCCTTCATCTAATGTTAAAGTCTAGTGCTATGCAAATGTGTATTAAGATCTTCTGTTACAATTGAGCTTATTTGCAATATTCTTCCCTCACTATGAAAAATTGCATTTTTACTATTGGTTTAGTTGTTCCATCACAATCTAGTTACAAGAATGTAATGCCTTTCCTGTTGTGTGAGCTGGTCACATTCATGTTCTTCTACAGAAGTCAAACTTTGCCTCTGTGGGTGTTGAAGGGGAGTTTCAGGAAAAAAAAGAGAGCACAAGTGATTGACTCAGTTGTAAAATATTTCCTCACAAGATGCAGGCTGCAGTGCCTAAGGCTGCAGTGGAAATCTTTAGTATCTTAAGAGGGCTACTCCCTGCCACTGTTTGTGATTGTCCTGTGTCAGAGATCATCACCTCTCAGCTCTAGAGACAGAATGATAACGGAGTACTTTCTGATATTCAGGCAGCAGAACTGGCTATATTAACCTAGCTGTCACATAGGGTGATTTACAGTGGTTTTCAGCTAAGAGGAGAGAATTATCAAGCAGTAAAGCAGCTCAAGAAGTTCATAGCCTCCTCCACAGCATCTTTCATAGCTTCCTGTACAGTAGTGGAGCTCAGGAGTAACTTCTGTATCAGTGAGATCACACTGCTGGAAAAAGTATTAACTGAACTGGTAATCCAGAGCACAGTTTGCTATGTGACTTGGCATTTGGTGGAATCACATTATTCGTACATGGGACATGAGTTTAGTTTGTTAAGTGAAATAAACACACAAACCCTCAAAATACCAATTTGCACAGACTTTTAAAGGAAAATCATATCAGTTCAGCAGACTCGGATTTGGAGATGACCTTTCATTTCCTGTTCATGTGCAGTAGTTCAGGGCCTATTTGCCTTTCTTAGACCTATTTAATTTTCTCTTGTTCACTTGAATTCTTTGAAGTTGAGACTGGGAAATGGCAGATGAATGTGTTTTATGGGAAAGTTTAAAGGAAGGCGTTCATGCGCAGCATGTTATCAATCATGTCTTGTAAATATGATTACAGTGTTTACACTGCATCACATCAAAAGCCAAATGTTATGTGACATCTCCACCATCATAAACTTTAAGGAATCTTTTTTTTAAAGTATAGTGATCCATCTCTGAAACTAGATGCCTGCTGTCAGCATTGAAAGCAGCAGCACTATGATCTGAAAGAGCTGGTAGCAGAGAGCACAAATGCCAAGCTGTCAGTGGTGTGGCTACTAGGGGAAGAATCAGAAATTCACTGTCACCTGCTCCAGTTGCAGTGAGGAAGTTTGGCATTTCTCCAGCAATGGCAGTAATAAAATTGTTATGAGTGTCTTGCCACAGCATCTGGAGAGTTGTCTACACTTAACCACTGCCTCCCACTATCCTAGTGGGATTAGTTTTGATTAATCTCATTGGATGTTTTGTTCATAGGGTTGGTTTTTTTTTTTACTCTTGAATTTTTCTGTAAGGATAGAGCAAAAGCAAAATTTCCACATTATGTCTGAGGATGTGAATCTGGACAGAAAGACTGTGTCTGGATTTTTCACCTGTTGTTGAGAAGAATATAAATACAAGCTGTTGTTTCTGGTTGACATTTTTACCTGCTGTCATCCATTCTGGACACCTGGGCAACAGCTTTTATGCAAGAAAAAGAGCATGACTGAGGAATACCATGACTGAGTATGATTTACTCTTCAGTTGTTAGTTCCTCATTGCCTCCCCTGTCAAGGATTCTGGGTAATGTAGTCCACAGAGCCCCTCCTTGGGATAAACACTACCAGACTTTTGATGTTAGTGCTGTGAGACATTATGCTTCAAAGAGCCCTAGGCACAGGAACCTAACACAATACAACTGCTCTCCAAAGAGCTGGCTGTATGCCTGTGCTGTCCGCAGAGTCTGTTTCTCAAAAAGAGAGCCTATAAAGCTCTACATAGCAGGACTTGTGTGCACAGGGAGGCAGAATGGGGACACTCAGTGGAAAAAAAGTTTAGCCTCTGGGTGCCGAGATCTGGGATGCAGGAACAATGGTGCCAAAAGTGGTGGGGAACCGGGATTTCTGTTCTAAAGGAAATTCCAATGGTTTGAAACAGAGCTTATTCCAAAACAGAGCAAAATGCTAACATGCTCCCATCAAGCAGAAGTCTGTCAGGGTTTGGTTACTGTGATAATATAGGAAAACAATAATTTTCGTGTTTTAGTTCTATGGAACTTTGAAAATTAAATCAAAGTATTCTATGTGATGGATAATGTCTGTAATGTGTAGCTATTTAACATTGTCTATATAGAGATTGCAATGTTATATAAATTATATTTGTTACATTCAGAGCAACTAGAGCTCCGTCTAAATGTAAGCTACATATTCCAATCACTCCCTGAGAAATCTGTGGAAGCCGACCCACTTCCACAAGGCTTTCTCATACTGACAAGGTGGATGTTTTTAATCTCCACACAGTGGAGATATCATGTTATGGTTCTGGCCTCATGGAAGCCCATCCTTTGGTAAACTCCGTAGGAAGTCAAAAGCTGTCCTGAGAGCCCATCCATCTGAACCCAGTGTTGTGCTAAGTCCAGATACTGAAGTTTACAGACCAAGATTTAGCATAGCATCAGTTTTCAGGTGAATTCCCTTCTGCTCTTCAGTTTGGAAAACCAAAGTGTGGTTTCCATGGCACTACAGACTGATCAGACATCTGCTTCATCACTTCCTCTCAACAGAGATCAGTGGCCTTTTCTGATCTGCCCATTTCTCTGCAGAAACAGTATTAGACCTGTCATAGGTAACACCAGCACTGCCACAGGCAAAACTAATTTATTGTAACTTAACATTTTTAGTATCTCCAGAATAGCACTTTACTTGTCCCTGATACATTTTTGTATTTTGTTGCATGATCCACAATAAGAACTTCATGTAAGCCACATTCTTCCTTCATTTGCTTTAGGGGAGCTTGTTGCATCTCTTCAGAAAACAGCAGCTTGATCCAGCAATCAGGAAAATGAAAACCATAGTGGTTTCACCAACTAGATGTAAATACATTCAGTCCTTTCAGAAAAGAGAAGGTAACCTAGATCTGCAACTGGAGCACACGTTTGCACTGGTAATTGCATACTTGCTGTCTTTTTCAAAGCAGACTTACGCTGTAAATAGCTGTGGTCTCCCACTGGAAGTCACAATGTATCACTGAAATCTGTACATCTCAAAAAATTGTCCGACTCGTCTTCCTTGGTAGAAGAAAGTCATCTGCATTCATATCTACCCACTAATATGAACAGAGCCCTTTATATGCAGATTTCAGGCTAGGACATTTAAGCAAGTCTGCAGTAGCAATGGCTATTTCTTACTATCAAAAGGGGAATGTCTGTACTATAAGCACATAAAATCCACTTTATCTACTGACAATGGTGTACAGCTGTCCTTCTGAGAAAAAGACAGAGTAGTGTTGTGGGAGATTTGACCTCATTGATAGCCTATGAAATGCAGTCGGACAGCAGAGGTGAGCAATTTCTCTCCTGCCAAAATGTATCAATCACCGCAGCTGCTTGCACAATATCTTACCCCATGTCCTTTTCCACAACTGTCCAGCACCTCTAAAACATGTCAGACCACCAAGACTTGGACTGCTCTTTACATCTCTTCATATCCCTTTCATCACTCAACTACACTACTTACTGCTGAAGACCAACAAAATGAGGCTGGTTTTACCTAAAACAGAGGTTGTTACGAGGGTGCAAAAGACCCTTTCAAAATGTAGGGTAGCTTCAACTGCCAATACAAAACCAGGGCAGTTGGTAGCTCAAGAATTCATCTAGATTTGTCACTGCTTCCTCATCCTCAGGAAATAAGGGTTGAGGTGAAGAATCATTTCAGTTCCATGTTTTCAGGTTTTTTGTTGTACCTCCTTTTTGCTTCTGTTTGACATTGTGGGGCAAAATTAGTTGCTTCAATACAGATGTCTAGTATCATTGTAGGTGTTATGGGTTATCAGACCTTACTACTACCTGTGGTCCTGGATGGCTACAGATATTCCACAGGTCTTTATAAGTGTGTCTGAGCATGTCTCAAATCATAATAGACCCCTGTGTCAAAGCAATTGCTGTTGGTTTTATTGCTGTAGTTGGACTATGTCTCCGATGAGGTACCTCAGCTTTAATACTTCTTTAACTGGTATGATATAAAGGACTAGCTCTGGCTTTTTACCAATCCCAAGCATTTATTAAGAAGAGAAAATTAATGCATTATTGCAGATGAATGAAGAGACCAACAAAGAAAAGTTAGATAATTCTCTGCTTTTGGCTAATATTTGGGAAGGTGACTGCTTGAAAGCATTGCCCAGATTTCTGAACTCAAGATCATTTAAATCCCACTATGAACCTCATCCACCACCTCACTACACATTTTTGCCTCCTTGGTAGAAAAGAAACCCAGTTGAAGTGGCAGCCCTCTGCAGACCCATTCAGGTCTACCAGCACACATTTGCTAGGTTGCATACCACAGTATATCCATACTGTCCAGTGATACCAACCTTGCTTCTGCAAGCCACAAACTTGTAATGAGTTAGCTGTTGGTGGCTGCCACTATCTACATTCCTGCATAGTCAGCTTTGCACAAATGCTGCTGACTCTGTCTGTCCATATCTGCTGTGAAATTAGCTCTGCACCATGGTTGTGGCTTCTCTCTGTGCCTGGCCCAGACTCTCCCCATTGGGAATAGAGAGCAAAACGAAGCTCTCTGCCACCTCTGGCTGAGCTTTTAAACTTAGTAACTAAGCCAAAAGCTGTCACTTGTAAAGTCAGTGTTCTCTAAGTATACTTAAAATAATAAACTATCAAAATGTAAACAAGTTCTGACTGAACCTTCAAAACTCAGCAAGTGAACTTATCAGCAAGGAAATTAAGACCTCCAGAACTGTACTTTGTCCTTCTTCAGGGAACAGAGTTGCATTTAAAACTAAAACTCTCCTGCACCTAAGAGGAGACCTTTACCTTGTCTTCTCTCTCTCTCCTCTTTATAGCCATCACTTTTAGACTGTGTTTACTCTTTTCTCGTCATTTCTGTCTTGAACTGTTTTACTCTGCCATGCCTTCTGTTTGTCATGTCTGATTTACATTTAAATTCTTTGGGATAGGGGAAATATGTGTATTTGCAAAATGTCCAGTAAGTTTATGGTGCTATATGATTTATGATTGCAAGTGCAGGACATATTTCAGTTTTACACTCAAACTTATATTTTCAAAGCCATAAATAAAGTATTTATGAGCAAGTTCTTGAACATTTTATTTTTAATATGCCATACCTGAATATTTATTTCAAGGATAGATAAATATTGAAATAATGTGGGTATAACATATTCCTCACTTTCTCCTTCATCAGGCTGTATCAAGGGGCCAATGCCCTCTTTGCTGCCAGAAGAGGGGTATTTTTACTCTCCTATGAAGATCCAGCATATTGTGCATCACCAAGGAAGAGTGAGCCATGATGGCTCCAGCTAAAAATGGCATTGGAAAGGGAAAACAATTACTCTTTTTCCAAAGCACTTGTGAACTAAGCTGACAAACAGAAATGTTATATTGATATAGCACAGAATGAGTATATATGTTCATTTCCTAAAAAATATGTGAGTACAGCTGTTACTCTGTTGTCCCATATGGTTATGCTTTTAAGCATGGCTTGAACTTTAAGAATTTTCCATGTATTAAAAAAATGTCTGTAACAATATCTTTAAAAAAAAAAAATTTCACATGTGGCTATCTACATAAACTAGTCAATCTCTTGCTTCCAGTTCCCTTGCCCCCTTTCTTTGTTCTGCCTGCATTTTAAGCCCACAGCTCTGAAAACATCCTAAATGGTTTGGGAGTGTGGAAAGATTAGACTGTCTCGATTTTGTGACAGAGGATCTTAACTTACCTGTTTTGACAGTGTGTAAAATCACACAGGCCAGGTGTGCTGCTTCTTCATTACAAAGTCGAATCAATTCTCCTATGTTAATGTACTCACTGATAGATTTTCCTGCAGTATTTGTCTCTGTGAGACTTATCCTAAACTCAGCCCTCAGCATGGGCAGATGCTGTGTTAATGTATTGCTTACATCGTTGTGAAAAAGAAACATCCATTTAAACATGGAAACACGTTCATGAGAGGTACTCTGGGCCACCCGGCAGTATAGCTGAGGCTGTAGTTTAGGAACTGGGTTCATATCTTCTTTGACACTGAAGCATAGCTGTAGACAGATCATTTTCTACTGAAGGTAATGTTCTGCATGGGATATTAAACAAGTGCCCTTTCCAGCAGCCATGCAGAAGGAAGCAAAAATTACACTGAGCATCCAAAATAAGTAGACTTTAAATCTCACTGGCAAAGCAATAGCCTAGAATGCTTGTTGTTTATCAAACGACCTTCAGGAATGCAGCGGGGTTTTGCGGAGGGGTTTTTTTGGTTTTGGTTTGGTTTGGTTTTTGGGGTTTTTGGAGCATCGTATTATTTTAGTGGAACGCATAAAAATAAAAGCAGTTGGTCTTCCCATATGTAATCTGTTACTGGCTGAGCAGAAAAGACATACATTGTTTCTGCATTTACAAGGGAATTAAGAACAGAGACCCATTATATTATTGGGAAATGCTGGAATAGCTATGATACATGACTGATAAACAAAAATATTACCTGTATTGGTCAATTCGCGCTGTGCAAGCAGAACATCCACTGTGACATTAGATACTAAATTTTCTTTTCACCGGAGCATCCTAGATAAATAGTCTACAACAGTTTAATAAACCAATTTAAATACATTTATAACCTTTCACTACCCACTGCTTCTAGTATTGCTGATGACTAGACAAGCAAAGTTTAGAGGAGAAACTATGGATGTTACTAGTTCCAATAATTAAATTATAATGGATCACTTTCATTTTCTCTCTCTTTTTTTTTTTTTTTTTTCTTTTTCTCTTTACTTTGAGCCTGACAGCTGCACTGTAGTTTTCAAAGTTTATTTAGGGAGCCCAAACACTAGTCGCCAAAAAAGAAAACTCAAACCAAAAACAAAACCCAAACAAATGAGCAAACAAAAAAAACCCCTTTATTCAGCAGTTTAGTTATTTGAGCCCTAAGAAAGAGGTTCCAAATATGCTGATGGTCTGGACAGTATCTTTCATTAGTAACTCTTAAAAGATAAAATCCAGCTTTAAAACACCCAAAAATGCATCATCAACCCAAACAATTTATGTTAACAGTTGAGTAGCCACAACATAATTACATATAAAAATTGGACAAAGTCTCAGTTCTTCTTAATCTTTATGCATGATCCAGCACCTGCTGAAACTGTGGGTAAAACAACAGAATGATTTCCATCAGCCTCAAAGCAGGCTTTGAGTAAAGTATTCCATCAGGAAGACAGGACAGCTGGAGCCACAGTCAGGTATGCTGAAGGACAAGAAGCAATACGGGGAATTTAGGGTTATTTTTGTGCATGTTTTTCCTAGTCAACATTTGATTGATTCACAGCTGGTGTTTAGTCAAAGAAGTGAGGTCTTGTTCCAAATTTGGGATGATTTAGAGCTTGCACTTTCATTGTCTTTTCTTTGGAGGGAGAGTAAATGTTCAAAGGATTTTCATTTTAGTTTGCCTTCGGATGTTAAGTACAAAAGCAGTAAAATATATCTTCATCTGAAAAACTATATCTCATAAGACTGAAAATGAACATGACCAAGCTACAAAATGTGGCTCTGAGAAGTATATAACTTTAAAAAAAATAGAAAAAGAAAAAAAAATACAAGAAAATCAACATGAATGTGAATCTCCAGTATTTACTTCTATATGATGAAGGCCCAGTGGCAGAGTTTCCTCCTAGAAATTTCCTTCTCACTAATTAACAAGGAACTCATGAATAGCATAAACTCCCAAGCAGTTCCCTTAACCTGACCAAGACTAAGCCAGTGTTAAAATTTTTCATGTGATTAAAGACTTTCCTGAGTTTATGCCCAGCCATGCTGCTCTCCATGACTGAAGCATGAACTAGGACTCTGATGATGTGTCCGAATGCTGTTCAATGTGTGCCTCTATGCAATTATTTTCTTCAACTTGCTGACAAGCCAAATAGTGACCAGGATGTCCAGACTGTTGCAAATGGCAATACCCAGGCAATTTTCTTCCCATTAGCTGCTGTGGGGAGGGCGCTCATGAAACCAATGCTCAGTTCCTGGTCTTGAGAATTCTAAATTGCTGAAATTCAGAACACACACAGTATCACACACAGTATAGCAAGGTTGGAAGAGACCTCAAAGATCATCAAGTCCAACCCACTACCACAGACCTCAAGACTAGACCATGGCACCAAGTGCCACGTCCAAACGTGCCTTACACTGAAAGCCTGTGATCAAATTCTAAAAGAATGATAACAATATTTCCATAAGAGCTAAGACTACTTAATCATGCTCTAATGACCATCAAAAAGTTCTTCAGCTTTCTAGATAGAACAGTCCAGGAAAGTTTATTTCAGTAGAGATTCCTGGTAATACAGATTTTGATCAATATTTGGAATAGTAGTTACATCTTCAAATCCACTTAAAAATATAGTAACAGTTGTCATCATTCCTCTCTCTTCTCCTTTTGCTTTCTGCTTTCTTCTCTGGCTCCTGGTTGTTCAGCTACAATAGCTACATGTAATATATGTTTAAGGATCCAGAAAAACAGCGATTTTTACCCTCGGACGTGATTAGCACATTTCTAACAAAGCATTCTTCTCATATATGTTGATTCATAACCTTTTATTAATTCTGCCTTTTCTTAATTTTGAATTTGTCTATCTGTGTCTTTATAATCTCTGCAAGACTTAGATATGTGAAACTAACTGAAGTATTTTTCTCTGTTGCTCTTCAGACAGATTCCACATGAATTGAACTCTAAATATCTGTGAACTTTTTGTCCACAAATACTGAGCTTAAGAAGTACAACTTAGTACCCCTTGTGAGAGGGAAAGAAAGAATTTTAAATGAGAACTTGAGTGCTTATGCAATAAAAAGTTTTCTACATACTTGGCTGTGGTGTGTGCAACTCAAGAACTCACTTTCACCAGTACTGGAATAATTGCACCTTGCTTTTGAATATGGAGGCCTGAGTAAGCCCCTGTGTGAAAGTGCCATACAAATGAACTCCAATCTCAGGCAGCAGAGTATCCATAGACTGAGGCAGACTCTTTATAAACAATACAGATATTTAACCAGAATAGTGTATATCAAATGTCAAATGGAGTGGGGAGCTTGCACAATGAAAACCCTGCTTCTTCAGTGCACCAAGAGTATCTGAGCCTGCTTCAAACTCAGCAGAAGAAAAGGGTATTTGATAACTTGATATTAGGCACAGAGAGGTGTATGAATGAAGATCTGTCCTCTGTTGCCATCACTTTCCTCTCTGCAAGTGCCAGCACAGTAGCATCTGAGCTGGGTGACCACAAATGGTGAATCCTCTCCACAGAGGCTTTACACAGAGCACTGGCAGAATCCACAAACACAGGCAAAGCCATCAGTGGTTTCTCCAGCCCCTATCTCTGTGCATCTCTGTAATTCTTTACAGGCCTTGCAGGTATAACAGCTACCATAAAAAATTAGGAAAGATCACAGGCTTGGATTCTTTCTTGACCTTGCCCAGGAACAACCATCATCTGGCTAACCATCACTGTACAATAAGTAACTCAGATCAAAAAGCAAACTGTATTTACTGTCCTCTCACACAAAGGCAGACTAAGAAAGAGCTATTTATGTAGCACTAAAGCTAAAGCAGTACAAAGATAATTTAATCTAACATCAGAAAAAAGTCTGTCAAGGAAAAATTCCGCTCTCGGGAAAGCCTGTTATCATTACTCCTAGTTCAAAGTCCAGGAACACTAATGTATTTCAGCAGCTAATAAAATTACTCTATGAGATTTTTTAACTTTGCAATCTACTGTGCTTATACATTCCAGGGATAAAAAAGAACAACACATCAATGCTTTGAAGACTGTCTAAAACGTAGTCATTCCATCTGAAAACAAATCAACTGTAATATTACTAATACCTAGTTGTGATACAGTAGATACTGAGGAGGTTTATAAAGAAAGTACTGTATAGTTGGGGAATTGCAGCACAGTCTGGGGAAGTAGCTCCTGAGGGTTTACCTGGAGCAAAGCTGCCTTCAGAAGTGAACAGTGAGGAAGTGTGCCTGGCAGTACTTGCATTTACCAGGTCAAGTTAGATAAGCAAATCTTCTCTTGCACAAGTAGAAGGGAAGGGTGAATGTAGAGTAACAACTAAATAACTAACCAGGTTTTCTAAGATTGATGATAGTTAATGAAAAATACAGGATTAAAAATCCAGGTTTCCTGATCCTGTCACATTCATCAGTATATAATCCCTGCCCCTACACTTGGTCAGTAGTGGCAGATAAAATAGTGGAAAAGAGCAAGGAAAATGTGATTGAACTTTTGAGATACATCATGACCATTTAGTGGGAAACTCTTGTTAAAGTGATAGAAGAATTTTTCCAGCCTAAGGAAAAAAGTGATAGAATTGTACCATTTGTACCTTCCTCCAACAGAAGAAGCAAGGATAGCAAGGTCCCCTTTCTGAAATAGAGATCTGAAAACGTCAGCGCTTCTGTGGCATGCCTACCTACTCCCTCCCAAGCTATCCAAGGCAGGCAAGTGACAATCTGTGTGATATTGCTTAGACCAGAGGAAGTCAGGTTAACCTTTGTGCTCCCCTTATTCCTTGTTTTTACATACTTTTCAAGGTTTCCAGCTGTTGTGGCTCAAAGATCTCAGCAGGCCTTGTTCTACTGGAGCAAAAGTGTGCAAGTGGTAGGGAGTCACCAATTTGTTTTTAACTGCTGTCTTCTCAGTAACATGACTTTTTTTCTATAGTTAGCCCCTGCATGCCCCTGGAATACATAGAGCCTTCAACCCTGCGTTTGTCCATATTAGGAACATACAGTATTGCTAGGGATAAGGACTCACCTCTTAGAACCTTGTTTTACCCTCAGACTTAAATATTGCTCCTGCAGCTGCTATTGCGTCCCCCTTCTACTGGACCAAATGACAAATAATATGCACCAGAGAGTGGAAAGGGCCTTCTTACAGCTCACATTTCAGTCATGCTGTAATGAGATGGATAAGAGAACTGCGTAATTACTAATCACTCCAGGCGATATGAAGGAGGGTGGCTGCTGTTGTTTCTCTCGGTGTTGTTATAGCTGTTGTTCCCTGGAAGCAATATACTGCCAATATTTTAACTCCATTAGTTATTCAAGACTCACTTCCTCTACAAAATGTACATACGTGCATACACAAACATACAGTTCCCATAGTTTGTCTTTCCTCCTGCCTCTCTTCAGTTCCAGTGATACTTTCCCCACTTCCTTTCCTGTTCACCTAGCTGAAACTTGTTTTGTTGGTCCCCATCTTGACAATAGCATTTGCGGAGGGCATGCTTTTGGGTGGCCTGAGAAGTAACTTCCTCTAAGAGAAGCTGCCATGGTCATGGCAGATAAACTGGCTCTACTGCCAGCTTGCTTGTGAGACTGGAAGCCAGCCTTCCTGCGGTGTCTGCACTCTGACCTCAAGTGCTGATGCATCTACAAAGGGGAGACAAAACCATCTAAGGAGAAGGAAGATACTATGCAGCAGAGCTTGCAGTTTGTCTAATTAACTTGTAAAATATGGCTTCGTGCAATTAACACTGCCTATATAAACATTAAGATTAAAAAAATTTTCACAGAGAGGTAGTATGAATGTATCATGAAGTCATAGAATCATTAAGAGTGTTGAGTCCAACCATTACCAAACTCTACCAAGTCTGATGACAAACCAAGTCCCTTAGCACCACTTCTATACATCTTTTGGACACCTCCAGGGATGGTGACTCAACCACCTCCCTGGGAAGCCTATTCCAATGTTTGATAAACCTTTCACTGAAGAATTTTCTTCTAATCTCCAGTTTAAACCTCCCCTGGTGAATTTGAGACCATTTCCTTTCATGCTATCACTTGTTACTAGGGAGAAGAGACTAACCTCCACCTCACTACAGCCTCTGTCCAGGTAGTCGTATAGAGTGATAAGGTCTCCCTTCAGCCTCCTTTTCTCTGGACTAAACAACTCGAGTTCCCTCAGCTGCTCCTCATGAGAGCTATTCTGCAGATCCTTCACAATCTTCACTGCTCTTCTCTGGACCCACTCTGGCACCTCAATGTCTTGTTTGTAGTGAGGACTCCAAAACTGAAAACAGTACTCAAAGTGTGGTGTAACTGAAGAACAAACCAAGGTGAGAGTTTCATTTGCTGCATGCGGCTTCAAGAGTAAAAGACACCACTGGAACTTTCTTTACACTGTAACTATTTCTTCTTTGTGTTTTACAATTTTTAGAGAAAAAATAGATTATTGTTAGAGTGAGAACAACAGTATTTCAGCAATTATTTAAAGATTGGTTGCAGAAACACTGCTTCTGCGTTCTCTTTTTGAAACGTTTCTAAAGAGTAGCTTCCTAATATGCTTTTGTTTGGTCTTGTATAAGTAGTAACACACAAATACGCAAAAATCAGCTTGTTGAGAGATACAATTTGCTATGAAATAGAATGTAAAATAATTTTCAAATTGATAATAACCCTCTCCCTTTAGCTCTCCTCTACATGGTCGCTGGAATTTTGCTTTGACTGCAAACCGAAGTATGATGAAAAAGTACTCAATTCTCATGTTTGCATCCTGCAAATGTTATGTCTTAAATCCTTCTTTTTTTTTCTAGATGACTTCATGTGCTAGCAATTTGACTTAATGAGTAGCTAAAATAAATGTACAGGATGGAAATATTGTTATAAGTATGTTTGAACATTCCCATGGTCAAACAAAGCGTTGTGTTGAAAGAGATGTAAAATACATAATCACACTGAGGCCTTGAACGAAATCCCACTTCTTAGTTAATTCTTACCCCTTTTTGGACAATGCAAGTAGGCTTTGTATATGCTTTCTTTTTGAATAGTATTGCTTAGATTCAAAGCATCAGAGCTTTCCTTTCCATATCACCAACCACAGAGGCATTCAAAATATTCAGATGAATAGATGTCCTTGTGTATTGATTATTTTATATGAAGTTTTGCCAGATTCCTTACGTAATGACATAATTTTAAAAATCTTACACATGCCTATTGGTAATTTTATCTGGGAATTTAGTTTACTAGATTTAGTTTACTAGTCTACAAGCAAGTAGATCCTGGAAATAAATGCTGTGGGATTTCCTCTCTGGTGTATTTACAAATATTAGAAAAACTAATCTGCCTTCAGCCTGCTCTGAGTCTGTTTTTTTTCTTTGCTTGCTTATGACCTCACAAATCAGGGTGCAAGTGTAGATTCCACAGATGAGGGCTGTGATAAACTTTTTTATTTTATTTTTTGTTTTAGTTCCTTTACAACTCAGATCTTGCAAAGGTTAAGGAAATAATTTATAACCTACATAGCTTCAGGCTTTGGAGAAATTCATGTGCACAATGAATTTCAAGAGTACCTGGATGCCATTTGCAGGTTTCTCTCTGAGTAACTGGCAAGCTGCCATGTCTATGTTCTGCATTTCCCTCTAACCTGCCAGTGCTAGCAAAGATTCCTCACATGAGCAAGGCTTCCTTCTGCGAGCCAGCATCCCAGCATTGTTTCTTGCTGAGACACAATGTGAGCACTAAAAATCCCTGGCTATAGTGTCATGGGAGATTAAACTTGGCTAGGGAGTCCACCCCCATGGGCCATAAGACAACTAGATACCAATAGCATTTCCAAAATGTAATTTTTCTTGTTGACTCAGATGCTTAGGTTTGCCAAGCAGGTATTTTTATTATTTCTAAGGAAATTTAAGGATTTTCTGCTGGAAGTAGATTTTTTTTAAATTGAAACTCTGTTTTTCCTACAAGAGAGCTTTGGGTAGAAGTCTGCTGAGCTATCAGTTCTCTGCTCCACACCCCACACCTCCTGAATTAGTTTAAGACACCGTTTTGGGGGATTGTACTAAAACATTGTCTTTATCTCTAGGCTAGGGAGCTTAGATATACTTCTGATTGTTACCATCTTAGTTTGCTTAAGGAAAATATTTCCTTTCAATATTAACCTTGTAGGGAGGCCTGGGTAGACTATAAAAGGCAAGATAACAGTTTCTCTCATGAAATGTTTGTTTCCTATTCTGTCAGAAGATGAGAAATGGTTGAAAATCCCATGACAAATGTTGGCAAGCCCCCATCTGATACTGATCCAGACTGCCATGAGGATTTGCATCCGGTATTGTGCTAGGTCCTGGTTCATAGACAACTTTCTTGAGCTGACATATGCTACTTTGAGGTTCCCCACTCTGCTTTGTGCTACTTAGCATCATGCACTCTATCTGCTGACCAGCTCTTGATATTTTGAAAAACTTACTCAACCCCCTATTATAAGTAGTTTGTAGCACCAGCAAAATAATAGCACTATCACACAGCTTTACAATGTCATAATTTGGTCCTTTCCCTGGAATAAACCAGGAAAACTTCAGCATGGTATTTTCTCCACTTGGTGACTGGCTAAATGTCTTGTAAAACAGCATGATGGCACTATTACTACTGGAGGAAGGGATAAGAATCAGGAGATCAACAGATCAACACCTCTTCTTAGTTTGGAGTATTTTTCTTCCTGGAAGTAGTGTACAAAACAAAATGTTTGCAAATGTAGTACCTCATAATATACTTTTTTTCTTAAGATGCAAAATTTTAAAGTAGTTAATTAATTTGTATCCAACCTATAAATACTATTATTACAGAATCACAGAATTGTCAGGGTTGGAAGGGACCCCAAAGATCATATAGTTCCAACCCCCCTGCCATGGGTAGGGACACTTTCCAATTGATGAGGTTACTCAGAGCCACACCAGCGTGGCCTTAAAAACATCCAGAGATGGGGCTTCCACCACCTCCCTGAGCAATATGTTCCAGTGTCTCACCACCCTTATGGTGAAGCACGTCTTCCTAACACACCAGCATAAATAAGGGGGATGTGGCTGCCACACAAAGTAGAGAGAATGAGGTAGTTATGCCACCCAAACATGAACAGGAGCACTTGCATGAGACAAAGCAGTGGCTGATGGGAGAGATGCAGCCTCCTGGTTTTTCCTGCAAATCTGTACTGACTGGAAAACACAGGACATTTCATAATACTGGCAGTGTCATTCTAAGCACCTTCTTGGCTGTTTCTGAAATTTTGTTCGCTGATATCTGCAAGGCTTCTACATGGTAGGGAAGAACTTACTAGCCCTGGTGAGCATTTCAGGCAGAGAGGGTCAAAGCTGTGCACAGGTAGGCATTTGGCCACCAGTACAGATCCCATGGCCCAGCCCATTGCCACTTCCCTTTGGGTTCAAACCTGAGTCATCTCTATTGCAGCAAAGTACATAGTTTCCTCTCCAAGCAACAGCTCAGGTGCAAGAGAAAACCCAGGATGCTGCAGTGGGCTCTGAGCATTAAATAATTTGGGATGTAAAAGCCTGGGCACATGGGCACAGAGAAAACCACTGTGTTACCATTGCATATCACGAGTACTTTCACAACATCTTTACTTCCTTTAAAATGAACACTTTAAAAAAAAAAAAAAAAAAAGGAGGGGGGGTCGGAGGAAATAATCATCATCATCTTCATCACCGGCAGCAGCAGCAGCAGCAAAACAACAATAACAACAACTCTCCAAACAAATGAACAAAAACTCCCCCACCCCCAAAAAAACAACACAGATTTGCTTTTAGAGTCTCAAAGTCAGTGCTTCCAGGCATGCAAAATTTCATGTTAATCTCTTCTGCTTTGGCACTGTTTAACACATTCAGCTTGGAGCAGTGAGCTGGCAACCATAACTTGAATTATCTGTAAGAAAAAGAAGTCTCCTCTGAAATAATGCCACCCAGGCTTAGTACCTCTCCAAACCAGTCCTGGTTATCTTTGGCTCTTAGGGTCACAGTTCTTCATACCAGATTGGATCCAGTCTTTGTAAAGGAGATAAGGAACAGCACTGTTTACAACTGTGACTTGCATGAAAACAGTGAGCAAAAAATAAATTTTGCTTGAACTATCACTTACTAGTTTTTTCTTTTTATTTTTTTTTTCCTAATTGGGTTTGCTTCCAACAAAATTTTGTAAACACCTGAGCACAAGGTCAGGGCACTGCTATTGCTGCTCAGAGAGTGACAGCTTGTCTAGAGACCTCTCCCAGGGACTTGGCTGGTGTGGAAATCCCCTGCAGATGTGAAGGTTTCTTACTAAGTTTCACCAGTGTCTTTCCTCCATCCTCTGAGGAAAGGGATCTTATGGAAATGCATAAGTATTGTGTCAACACCAGGGTATATGCCAGCTCTACCTGGCTTGCATAATGAGGCTGTAGTGAGCTGTTACACAACAAAAAGTACACTGGCTGCTGCAAGATTTCCTAGGGGTAAGTCAAATAATTGAGAAAAACAGCTCTTTTTTCATCCTTAACTTGATCTTGTAAACACTACTAAACAACCTTTTGCTCTTCTGCATTTGCTCTTCTAACCATGTGATTGCACGTTTTTTTGCAAACTTGATAATTTTGGTTTTGCTGTCCTGCCCTCTGAACTGCTACCCAATGATTGCTTTGTGGTTCTCTTACACCAGGATGGCATAGAACTGTCTTAATGTTGACTCAAAGCCAAGTTCATGTAAAAATATCTGAAAACTTGTCATTAGAGTAGAAATAGTCTCCTCATTCCTCTTTTCCATATTTACAGCTCTGGTTTGACTTGATCAGAAGCATTCTTACAGTGAGTGGTAGCCACCATTGAGGCCAGGCAGTTATCTGCTATGTCCTGACTCATAGAATCATAGAATTGTTTTGGATGGAGAAAACCTCTAAGATTGTCAGGATCCCTTAACTAATTTCTTGGTAGAAGGATACAGCTCAACTGACACCTGTGTGTCTCACCTGCCTGCTGCCAGTCCTGATATGAAGGAGCATCTCACCATGTCCTTGTAAACCCAGAGCTTATGGCAATAAACACTAATAGCTGGACTGTGGGTGATAGCAGCTGAGAAGCAGACTAGGTCCAGCCTCTGCTGCAGGAGTGGTAACCTGCTAAGAGCAGTATGATGTGATATTAGTAGTTGGTTATTAATTATTATTATTAATATCTGNAACCACATAAATTTGAGTTGTGTCCCATTAAGGAGCAAAGTGCTAATATTCTTCAAGCAGACTGAGACAAGCCTATCAAAAAAGGCATGTATATGCATCCAGTTTTGAAAATACTCTGGCAGCTTTTCAAACCCCACTAGTAAGTTTCCCTGTTAAACCTGGTCCACTCAGTGTCTCTTTATTGTGAATCCACTGAAGTGTGAATCACACATGGGCCCTAGGGTGGCAGGGAAGGTGCTTCATTGTGTGTTGTTCCCACCCTGCATCAGTATATGAGGAGTCCCTGCTGTATGTGAGTTTGCCCATGCAGCTTCCTGTGGTCCCTGTGGATCCAGCAGGCTCCAGCAACAGGAATGCCTGCTCTGCCAGCTTCAGAGCAGGGCATGTGGGAGGATTCTGGGATGTGTTGTTGATGTCAATATTTTTACAAGAAAATTGAACTTTTCTATTTAAATTGTAGAATATGTTTCTCTGAGAAGCATGGAAAAAATTACACAAGCTTGCAGATCAAAATCTAGCAGTTCATTCAAATGCTAGATCACTGTTTGATTTGGGTTTTTTTCTTTTCCTTTTTTTTTTTTTTTAATTGAAGAAAACATTCTGTACTGAAAGGACAGCCTAGTTGCCTCTTGGTAATGTTCCCAACACACTGCCTATGTCTTGGCTGTGTCTCTGAGAGACTCTTCAGAATGCTGTTGACAGGATTTAAAGCTCACAGTGGTGCTAGGCTGAATTTCAAGCTGAAAGCCAACAGCAGTGGAGGCCGTCTGTGTTTGCATGAATAGTTAATGAGACATTGATTAACATCCACAGCACAGCAAATCCCTGTGGATCACAATTTAATGGTTCCCTCCTCAGTCCTACAAAAAAATATGACATAGTGCAGTCCATGTGATCTTGCAGAAAACTGGCTTCTGACTGTGAAGTGGGAATGTTTCTGATCACGTTGTCCCCACTTTACACAAATTCTTTGCTTTCATATACATATGTGGAGGCAGGACATTTTCTTTATCAAAAAGTGCTCTCATCTACCCATCCTCCCCCTCCTGAAAAAATCCCATGTTACTCACTGTTAACTTTGTTTTTCGCTTTCCTTTTCTTTCTTTCCCGCTCCTCCCCCCCCCTCCACTCCCCCCCCCCCTTTTAAACCTTTCAATTAAAACCACAACTGATCATTTTATTGGCCTAATGCTTCCACTCAGGGAGATTGCACACCTGGAGGTTTTTACAGGAGTTTAGTTTTGCTCTAATTCCTGTGGGGTTTTGTCTCACTCTCTTAATAAGCATCAGAATAGCTTACATTCCTGCACTGTGTCTTTTCTCCCAAAGGACTCTAAAACCATTTACAAACTACAAAAGCTACTTTTTCTGTAAACAGAAATCACTTTACCCATAGGTGAAATGCAGCCACCTAGAGGGGAGGGAGAATGAAGAGAAACAGCTCCCTAAAAGCACCCTGCATTGTTATATTTTAAACTGGAAAGTACTGTATTCATCTGAATGTAGGGCTGGAATTTAAGAAGGTAGGATATAAATTTTCAAATTGTAATTTGACTGAGAGAACATCTCCAACTCTTGCCCTAAGTGCAAAGAGACATTTGATTTTGTCATGCAGTCAGACTCCCAGATTATGATTTAGCAAAAAGTAAACTAGGACCTCTGACAAGAAATTATCTTAAAGCTATGTGGAAATGAAGAGAACCAAGTGGATAATCAGTTTCCAAGCACAACAGATTAAAATTATTTCACAAAGACCTAAGCGCCGAACAATCTCTGTTTTTCATGTCTCAGAAAATTACAGCCCAGGGAGATATGGCTGCAATGATTCTCTTGATGATGCTCACAAAAATAATCTTTCTCATAGCTGTCAGAATAATACAATAATAATAATAACAATGACAGCAACATCTAGTAGTGATGATGCAAGTAAAACCAAATTCATGTGACCATACTTGAGGCTGGTTTTGTTTGCTTTCAAAGAGTCTTCTTGACTCAGAAGTACTAATCTCTGTTATGGCAATCTGTATACTTAGCAACATGTGCATGAAAGGTACAGAAAAATGCACACAAGTTTGTTGTTATCACATACATCTTACCCAGTGAGGGCTGATGTGCCAGGGAGAAATTGATATGCATTTTAAAACACTGCAGCAAGACTAAAGATTTTAAATGCACACCCTAGTGAATAATTGTACTGGTTTAAGACAGCCTGCTCTCACAAGCAAGCCCACACAACACACAGAGGATGGAAAGTAACAAAAAAAATCCCTTGGGATGAAATAAGGAGTTGAATGAGATGATAAGAGTATCCTTAGCCTATTTTGCAGAAAAGAGCAAAATAGCAGAAGTAGCTGCAGAAGCCAGCAATAAAACAATCCCTGCACTCCTCAAGTTCACAGACAGCCCAGCAGAAAAAGAACATCCCAGAACTGGAAACCAGAAGCAGCAGCCAGAAACAGGAAGTCACTCATGTACGGATCTGAACTAGATGCCGCATGAAACTTATCCAGGTAGAATATTTGTTTTGGAGCTGTCATGGTATCAGCATGGTATTGAATACTCACTATGAGATTTGATTGGCTGAACCCATAGCAGTCATACAACAGGTTGTAGTTGCAGCCTTATTCTGTACGGATCATGTCTGCACGAGTGCATCAAGAAGTCTCAACAAAGATCCTCTCTACTCATCAAGAGTGCAATTGGCCCAGAAGAGGGAATGGTGGAAAGACCCCTGGAATGTGCAACAGAGATAAGCACATTCTGGTCCGATAAGCCCAGGGCAGGTGTGAACAGGTGGGAGATGAAGAAAGGTGAAGGCCTATTCTGGTGCCAGCCTGCCAGCAGCTCCAGATACCCCTGGAGGCAACACTTGGACACATATGCATAAGGGTGAGGGGCCAGGAGGAAACTGCGATAAAAAACTGTAATAGCCCTAAGCAATGCCTGCTTGAGGCAGAAGAACTCCACTGGAAAACAGTACATGCTGAAGGCTGCTCAGAGAAGGGAAAAACATCGCAGACACTCGGACCTCTCAACACAAGCCGAAAAAAGTCTTGCACTCTGGGACCTCTCTCTCCCCCCTCCTCTGGCCAAAGATGGTAATGTAATTCCTGCTTTCTATCGGCTCTCTCCATTTTCCCTCCCTCCCTCTCTCTCTTTCTCTCTCTCTCTCTCTCTCCCTTTTCTTCCTTCCTCAGTTTCGTGTACTTNGTGAATAATTGTACTGGTTTAAGACAGCCTGCTCTCACAAGCAAGCCCACACAACACACAGAGGATGGAAAGTAACAAAAAAAATCCCTTGGGATGAAATAAGGAGTTGAATGAGATGATAAGAGTATCCTTAGCCTATTTTGCAGAAAAGAGCAAAATAGCAGAAGTAGCTGCAGAAGCCAGCAATAAAACAATCCCTGCACTCCTCAAGTTCACAGACAGCCCAGCAGAAAAAGAACATCCCAGAACTGGAAACCAGAAGCAGCAGCCAGAAACAGGAAGTCACTCATGTACGGATCTGAACTAGATGCCGCATGAAACTTATCCAGGTAGAATATTTGTTTTGGAGCTGTCATGGTATCAGCATGGTATTGAATACTCACTATGAGATTTGATTGGCTGAACCCATAGCAGTCATACAACAGGTTGTAGTTGCAGCCTTATTCTGTACGGATCATGTCTGCACGAGTGCATCAAGAAGTCTCAACAAAGATCCTCTCTACTCATCAAGAGTGCAATTGGCCCAGAAGAGGGAATGGTGGAAAGACCCCTGGAATGTGCAACAGAGATAAGCACATTCTGGTCCGATAAGCCCAGGGCAGGTGTGAACAGGTGGGAGATGAAGAAAGGTGAAGGCCTATTCTGGTGCCAGCCTGCCAGCAGCTCCAGATACCCCTGGAGGCAACACTTGGACACATATGCATAAGGGTGAGGGGCCAGGAGGAAACTGCGATAAAAAACTGTAATAGCCCTAAGCAATGCCTGCTTGAGGCAGAAGAACTCCACTGGAAAACAGTACATGCTGAAGGCTGCTCAGAGAAGGGAAAAACATCGCAGACACTCGGACCTCTCAACACAAGCCGAAAAAAGTCTTGCACTCTGGGACCTCTCTCTCCCCCCTCCTCTGGCCAAAGATGGTAATGTAATTCCTGCTTTCTATCGGCTCTCTCCATTTTCCCTCCCTCCCTCTCTCTCTTTCTCTCTCTCTCTCTCTCTCCCTTTTCTTCCTTCCTCAGTTTCGTGTACTTTACCCTTTAATAAATAGCCTCGCTTTTGATATTTGACCTCCTTTGTGCCTTAATTTGACATGCAGGAATGTTTTAAAAAGAACAAGTCTCTTTCCCAACCATCACCATATGCTTATTTAGCACTCCTCATCCAGGGTTCTCTCAACAATCCCACAATCCTGCTTCACAGATAGAAGGGGCTGCTACTCCAACCAAAGTGGCAAAAATGCACCATTTTTCTTTGAATTATCCAAATTGTTTGTTTGTTTTTTTTTTTTAAAGTCAGAAAAGACCGTTTAAGCACATACATTGTCTCCAGGCTATCATAGACAAGGCAATTCTGAAGCTCCCTTGCTGAGCCTGGTACTTACATTCGTACTCCACAAAAAGGCACTTCTACTGACAACAGGATGCAAAGGAGTTACGGGTTTTTTTTTTTTCATTTTCCTGAAACTAAACAGTGCTAAAGCACTGTCATCCACTGGACAATATAACAAGGGAAGAGCTGAAAATGGACTGTGCAGCCTGAAATGGCATACAGGCAAAAGGGAAACTGAGCCCAAAATGGAAAAAATGAACCTGTGCTTTTTACTCTGTGTTTCTCCCAGAGGTGATATATTTCCTGTGTACTGCCTCATATCATATCTGCATCCTCCCCTACACACTCCTGTACTATTCATATGAAATTCCAATGTTAATGCCCTTTGACAGTGGTGTTCATGTCTATTCTAAAGTGCTATTGGCAGAATATGACGAAAATATCAAGAAAAAAAACATATTTAAAGACAGAAGAGGTTCATGGTTATAGAGGGTTGATATAATCTGATTTTCACTGGTTCACCCCTCCCCCTGTCTCCCCCACTGATTGGGAAGTAGAGGCAGGGAGGGGAAAGGCCCAGGTGGCAGGGTTACATTTCCGTCTTATTGGTGAGAGAAGACATAGCTGTAATCTTGTTGATGACATCCATTGGGACCTGGCAATGCCCATTGTGCCATTTTATGACTAGGAACTGGATCTCTGATGCAGGTCGCTTGACCTTACTCTGCTTTATAGAGAATGCGGCCTTCAAAAGGATCTGAATTATTTTCTTCTCTTACTGACAAACTTCTTCTTCTGTGTCACCCTACACAATGTATTACAAGTGTTCTGGAGCTCCACTCTTTTCCAGTACAGTCTGGATCAGACCATGGCAAATGATGGAGCTGCCTTTCCTCCCCTGGGGCAGTAGATTCCAGGTGTATTGGCTGGTGTAACCTTGTTCAAGCCATAGTCCATTGTCAGTCTCTATTCACCATTGGATTTCTGCAATGGCTAAAAAGAGAAGTGAAAAGTATTTTAAAAATAGTAAGTTGTCTGTGTAATTTTTTTCCCTTTTCTTATCTGTCCCCTTAACATAATCCAGTTTTACTCATGCCTGTAAAATCTATGCTGAGATCAGAGGAGTATCATCTTGACAGAACACTTATACCCACAAATATACCCAAACACTGAGTACACAAGTTTTCAGCAGTTTGATTCTAGTCCTTCTTGATCAAGATTTTGCATCTCAGTTAATACTTTCTCAATAAATCTATGCTTTAAATCAAAGGGAAATTATTTTTTTTTTATGAGAATGACTTCCTTAAAAAGAAGGATGGTAGATGATAAAGTCAAGGAAGGCAGACTGAAGCAGTTGGTGTGTCAAATTTATTTTCTTTTATTAATTGGAGATAATTCCATTTACTTCCCATATGCTATTTCCATGATAGAAGGTCATTCACAAGATATGTCATCGCTGAGTTCACCTCACAGAAAGACACAGCATGTAATTCTTTCAAGGAGATCAACTGATATTTCATCCTTCAGAGATAAGAGTACACAACAGGATGAAGATAACATCACAGTCACTGAGGCAAACAGTAATTGTACCTGAAAAATACGTGATGATCAGATCTGTAAAGTATGTCTACAGGAAACTTTAGAAGGCCTCAATGTTTCTATTAACTCTATATCTTTTTTTTTTTTTTTAGTACTGAAGTGATATAGAAGCAGGAGGAAATGATTATGGATTTTCAGTCCTTTATAGCATTTATTTCAAGGCCATGAGTCAAGTAAAAATACATCAGAAATAACCCTGGCCAAATTTATTTGAACAGTGTAAGTGCAACTAAAGCCTTGGAGGCTTTGGAATTACATTATTTTAGGCATAAATTGTAGGTTCTTTATTCAACAAACGTTTATGCAACAGCTGATCTTGAGAATATCCCATGAAGTTCAAAAAGCCTAATTGTGTGCATGATTTTAGCACTGTTGAGTATTTAAAGAACCTTTCTGTCTCTGTTGTAATTTTGGTCAGCAGAACCTATTTTAAGTATATACATAGAAGTTCCTGCCTGAAAGTTATGTTAATTTTTATAATGGACAATGAAGAATTTGTATCTTCGGACATATGAGTGAAATGTGCTCTAACAGAAGAAGAATCAAATTCTTGTAATGGAGGAATGGAAATCCCGTAGTAAATTTATACATTAGCTTGAAATTTTTGTGAACTAGTTAGAAGAGACATTCAAGCAGTTAAAGTCATGTTATCAAAGCCATCTTCTGAATATATTTGAGAAATTACTTTTTGGCAAAAGTTAAATATCAGTATTAGCATAGATAATTCTGGTTTAGATTAAGTATGACAAAGGATAGAGTTTGCAAATGTGAATCTAAGTGTTACAGCTTAAGGGTAAAACAAGAACCAAAGAGAACTGCTTTCCTAGGAATAGATCTCTGGCTTCCACTACTTATTTTTTCTGCTAAATATGAAAGGAGATTTGTGGGTAGGAGAAAAGGCCTGACTTTGTTAGAAAGCTTGCTCGGAGAGTAGCAATAAAGAATATTTAACTTATACTTTGTATAAGTAACATTTGTTGTGCAAGTATGTAGTATCTTGTGTAATAACTTAAACGTGTTCATGTGATTGTTTAGTAGGATATACCAAATTAAAGGAATATTTAACAGGTCTATTTTTACCACAGCTTCTTAATGATCTACTACATATGCATACCATGTGGAAGACATGAGGCCAGATAGGCAGACTAGGAGTAGGTTCAGGACAATATTTCAGGCTAAATTGGAACTTGGATTCAGAGGTAGATTCAAGGTCAACCTTACAGGACTTCACATCAGCATGATAGGCAGAAGTAATGAGAGGACTGCTCTTGCAAGTTATTAGTACTGGAGTTGTCATCTGCTACCTGTTGTCCTTGTGACTGTGCAGCTTGCCCCCAAATGTCAGAAGAAAAGCTGTCTTTGGGGAATTGTACTTGCATTTTTGCCACATGTAGAAGAAGCCCTTTGAGACTTCAGATGTTATCTAAATGTGTGGAGGTATTTCTGATCTGAGAAACCATGCAACTCTTCCACCTAATCCTCTATGACAGAAATGATCTGTTGAGCTGGGTAGAAACTCGGTTCTGTAGTAATGTGATATTAACATATGGAAAGGGATAATACTCTTTTGTAAGACTCCTGGATATTCTGTAATAAACATATAATGACCTCTTGCTTGTGGATAATTCATAAAGGCCTCAGTTACATTTTATGAGAGCTTTCCACAAAGGTGTACTGCCAATGATCTGGATGAGAGGTTTGAGTGCACTCTCAGTAAGTTTGCAGATGACACCAAGCTGGGTGGCTATGTTTGCTAAAGCACTAGGAAGCTTTACAGTGGGATCTGGACAGGTCAGACTGACGGGCTAAGGTTAATTATATGAAGTTCAACAAGGCCAAGTGCCAGGTCCTCTCCCTAGGATCACAACAACTCCATGGTAAGTAAGCTACAGACCTGGGGATGTGTGGTTGGAAGGTGAGACTGGGAGAGGGACCTTGGGGTACTGGATGACAGTTGACTGAATATGAGTCAGCAGTGTGCCCAGGTGGCCATGAGCCAATGGCATCCTGGTTTGTATTAGAAACAGTGTGTCCAGCAGGAACAGGGAGGTGATCAAGCCCCTGGACTCAGCTCTGGTGAGACCACACCTTGAGTATCTTGTTCAGTTCTGGGCCACTCACAAGAGGGTCACTGAGGTTGCGGAGCATATTCAAAGAAGGGCCTGGGGCACATGGCCTATGAGGGTATCTGAAGGAGCTGGGGTTGTTCAGTTGTGGAGAAGAGGAGGCTGAGCAGAGGCCTCATTGCTCTCTACAACTACCTGAAGGGAGGTTGGAGCAAGGAGGAGGCCAGCCTCTTCTCCTTGGTGTCAGGTGACAGGACTAGAGTAAACTTTTTCAAGCTGCNGACTAGAGTAAACTTTTTCAAGCTGCACCATGGGAGGT